>JAWDGP010000740.1:917500-920000 GCA_033675545.1 Elysia crispata | reverse complement strand
TTATTTATTTATTTATTTATTAACCATTTAATCATGGCATGCGGAATTATTCTTCTAGAATATTCCCTTGTACTGAGATTCAACGGATTCAAGTCTTAAAGAAAACGCTATTTAGGGAAAGATAGAATCTCGCCTAAATACCTGTAACTTGACATTCGAAGAACCCGCGATTTGTTGTTCCTTGTAGACAAATTGTATGACAGTAATCATACCAAATAAGGAATCAATCAAACAATCAAACAATGAATAAAAAAAAAGATAGAGAAGTAACTATCGATTTTCGAGCTAGTATTCATGACCGAATTTGACATCCTTGTCTTTTTTTTTTTTTTTTAAATTCTTTTTACGTTTTCGTGCGTGCGGTAACTATTATTTTTGTTCAAAGTTTCGATGTAATGCGGATTCTTTGTCAGTGTTAGCTTCTCTTTCCCCCTTTCCCCTCCCCCCCCCCTTCTCTGTCTGTCTCTCTCGCCCTCTCTCTCTCTCTCTCTCTCTCTCTCTCTCTCTCTCTCTCTCTCTCTCTCTCTCTCTCTCTCTCTCTCTCTCCCCCTATCAATCTATCTAATTACCTATCTATCTATCTAATTATCTATCTATCTATCTATCTATCTATTTATCTATCTACCTATCTATGTTTTTCTGTCTCTCCCTCTTCTCTTCTCTTTACTCTTCATCTCTTTCCTCTTCGTCCTTCCTTCTCCTCTATCCTGTGTTCTAAAATTCTTTCACTGCCTTTTTCTCATTATCTTGCCCTTCCCCTTCTCTTTCTCTCTCTCTCTCTCTCTCTCTCTCTCTCTCTCTCTCTCTCTCTCTCTCTCTCTCTCTCTCTCTCTCTCTCTCTCTCTCTCTCTCTCTCTCTCTTTGATTATCTATCTACCCTTTTATCTATCCATTTACTTACCTCTCCGTCTAGCCGTTTGTCTGCATATCGATCTAGTATCTATTTATATATCGATCTATCTATAAATCTATTACCCTTTTGTACATCTAACCCTCTATCTATCTATCTATTTATCTATCTATCTATCTATCTATCTATCTATCTATCTATCTATCTTCCTATCTATCTGTCTACTTATCTTTCTTTCTTTCTGTTTGTCTGTTCTTTTATCCACTTGTCCTTTTTTTTACTCCCAATGTTATTTCTAAATATTGGTCGAACTGCCGATATCTTTTTGGGCCTGGCAATTATATCAATACCGTATAGACACTTAAACTAAACCACTCAGTTCAACAATTTAACATTAATGAGTCTGTTTGTATATTTTTAGCTAGGGCGAGTTGCTGATGAGTCTTTTTGTATATTTTTAGCGAGAGCGTGTTCGTCCATGAGTCTATTTATATATATTTTAGCTGGGGCGAGTTTATTTTTCTGAATACCTTTTAACATTTTTATAGTTATGTTTTCCGTTGCTTTATCATTTTCACGATACATCTATTACTATTCTCTTCATCACTAGTTTTGTGTTTTTGTGTGGTCACCGGCCTGCAAAATGAGGGATAACGGCAAATATTATTTTAAACTGCCTGGACTGTTTAGATTCTTGTTCTTTACGGGATTACAACGATTTACACCTAATACAAGTAATAGAGTTTTAGTTCCTAGGACAAATTGTTGAACTCAATAAAAGTTTACAAAGTCAATTAAGAGGTAACAGTGTGAATTTAATAAATCTTAACAATGAACGGCTTTTAAGCTGTTACTATTTTTCTTCTTCCCGCTTCTCAGTTTATCTGTCTCTAACTCTCTCTATCTTAATCTCCTCTCTCTCTCTCTCTCTCTCTCTCTCTCTCTCTCTCTCTCTCTCTCTCTCTCTCTCTCTCTCTCTCTCTCTCTCTCTCTCTCTCTCTCTCTCTCTCTCTCTCTCGCTTTGTTTCATATATCTTTTTTTCTATCTAACTTTACTTGTATCCTTCGCCATACTCCTCTCATTCTCTTTTTCTTTCATTTTTCCATCTTTTCTTTTCTTTCCTCCATATATTTTGATCCCATTCTTTCTTCCTTTTTGCTTCTCTCACTATAATTATCTTTCTGCGTCTCTCTCTCTCTCTCTCACTCTCTCTCTCTCTCTCTCTCCTGTCTGTCCATGTATTTCTCTGTCCATCTACCTACCCTCTCGTTCTCTCACGCTTTTTTTCTTCCTCTCAATTTTCGTCAACGTATTTCGCTGATACCACTGCCAGCAGACGCTAACAGCCTTGCGCGTATGCGACGCTGCGATTGGCTCCCTGCCGATATGCCAGTTTGGGTTTTGTACCGCAAGTTTTTTTTTTTTTAGTTTTATGTTAGCAAGGCCGACTCTTCATAACCAGATCACACTGGCACACTCACTCGACAGGACAAGTTCAGTGGATTAGGCAACCGATATAACCGTTTTGTCCAAAATTCCTACCTAAGCTAAAATAATGGTTTAATATCCGGGTTTACACTAATGGATCTTCTTGTGACAGACTTGTGACAATCGAATAAACAACGCCACACTATGTAAGACGGAAAATC
>JAWDGP010000740.1:900000-912500 GCA_033675545.1 Elysia crispata | reverse complement strand
AACTATTTTTGTCTTTTTCTTCTTTTCCTGCGTTTTCATAACATTTTCTTCAATAAATGAAATTAATGTTCTAAAAACATACAAGTGTGAGACAGTACCGATATGCAGTTTTTATATTCAGTCTTACAGCACAAGTACCTCCTAGTCTTTGCAGATTTTCTACTTATCATTAATATCAACGGTTTTCTTAAAAAGGGAAAATTTGCAATTGAATATTCTTCCAAATTCATACCAGAGCTACACTTTCATCACACAGCTTTCTCGCTTGTACCAAATACTTGAGTTTCAAATATTTGACAGAAGAAAAAAAAAAACAATTATCTAGTGCGTTGACCCACGTCTTGAGTGTCATTGTGTCAAGAAAACTGTAATTTCTCTTAAAAATTTGTCAATCTTATCTTTTTCAAAGATGTTCACACTTTATTTGAAGCTATCATTTTCTTATCACTAATTCTATGCATGACTAGTCTTTTAAGAACTACAACAAAACAACAACAATAACAACAACAGGAGGTTGTTGCCTTCAGTATGATTGCCAGAGACTATCGACATTGCTTGATCAAAGTATTACTTTGAATCTTTCTAATGATATTGCCTTCTTATTGTTCAATGAAAATGTAGAAAAAATTCATTCGAGAGTTTTCTTCCCATCGAGGCTTCTTAGGATCGAACAAATTGTTTTTTCTTTGCTTTCTATTTGCTTTTTAATTGTTCATTTTTGTTCATTTGCTCTTACTATGTTGGGGTGTTTAGTTTGTTTCTTCCCTGCTCTTTTTTGCAGTGGTATTTTTTCAGCTGAAGTTTTTTTCTCGTTACTCTTTTCACTGTTGCAGTTTATTTAAACCGAATCGATACAGTTGTTATCAGGTCCTCTCAAATTTTCTCTTCTATTTTCTGCAAGCAGCATCTCTTGATGTTTTCCCCCTTGGTGTTTTTCAGGTCTTCTTTAGAGCAAGCATAAGATTTTTTAACTAAGATATTCAACGTCGAACAGTGATTAGAAGAGAACTGACCCACTGACATTCATACTCGAGAGTGGTTGAAAGAAAAATAATACATCGCAAGGCGCTGTAAAAAAGCTTGTGTCAAAAAAAAAAAACCACAAGACAAAAGAAACAAAGTGTAAAAAAACATTGAAAGAACAGCGGGTCAAACCGTGATAGATCACGTTTAAAGATAGAAGGAGAAAATCCCCTTTTAAGTTTACTTCTTCGTTTTCCCCATTGTAGAAGTATTATATAATTCTTGGCTGGCGATTATTATCATTCTTTTTTACGGGCCCAAACAAAAGGTCGTTTCGTCACTTGAGATTTATAGCTGTAGGGTGATAAGCCGTATGGTAAGTTCAAAAGATAAGAAAACGTGCGCAATATCATTGAGAAAGCTTTAAGCTGAAAAGATTGGGAAACATAGCATCACTGAACTATAATAAATATAACTCTTTGACAATTTTAAATGATGGGATTAATTTTTCCTCCTGATGTATCGGATAGAATTGATGAAAACAAGTAGCGCATCCATTCTCATTGTCAACTGTAACTATGTCTGGGCTCTACTGAACAAAACACTGGTAGTGTTTACTACTTTTTTTTTTAACGGATGTGACTCAACATCGGAAGGTCAATACGTCAACGCCCACATTGACTGCTGCACCCTATTTATCTTTTGTTTTTTATTGAAAAAAGAAAAGACTTATGTTTTTACAAATTAATAGTTTCTTATTAATTTTAACTATGAATGAAATCTTGTGGGGAAATAAGCTTGTAACACGATGTCTGGAATATAAATAACGCGACAATTCCCATCCTTGGAGAAATAACATATTGTGGATCTCTCTCTCTCTCTCTCTCTCTCTCTCTCTCTCTCTCTCTCTCTCTCTCTCTCTCTCTCTCTCTCTCTCTCTCTCTCTCTCTCTCTCTCTCTCTCTCTTTCTTCCACTCTCTCTCCTTCTCTCCCACTCTTTCCTTCCCTCCCACTCTCACTCTCCTTCTCCTTCCCCTCTCTGTTTCCCATTCCCTCTCCTCTTTCTCTCTCTCTCTTCCACTCTCTCACCTTCTCCTCCATTCTCTCTCTCCTTCTCTCCCCTTTCTGTCTCCCACTCCCTCTCCTCTCTCTCTTCAACTCTCTCTCCTTCTCTCCCACTCTCTCTCCCTCTCCTTCCCCTCTCTCTCTGTCTCCCACTCCTTCTCCTCTCTCTCCCTCTCCTTCCTCTCCCTCTCCTTCCTCTCTCTCTCTCTCTCTCTCTCTCTCTCTATCTATCTATCTATCTCTTTCTCTCTTCCTCAACCCTTGTCATCCTCTTTCTTTAGACCTTCCTCCTAGTTCTAGACGATTTTTAATGGGTCTCTAGTGCGGAAAGCAGGGTTGCATCAGTATGAACAGCATTACAAACTGTGTTGTGTGCTTTGTTCAAGAACCCTAAAGCTCTTCAGATGTAGTTGTTACAACCTCAGAGATAGAATTAGTGCTCAACGAAAAGCTTTTTATATAAGATCTCTTTGGTTAAATCCAAACAAACCACCGAGGATGTCAGGTAATGTTTGCTATATGAAAGTACCATTAATCCTGGCCACAGACTACAAATATTCCTTAGTCTGTGGCCTGAATTTCCTTACCTGGCATTAATTTACTTCCTGATAAATTTGGGTAAGGTATGAGAAAAAAATAAAGATCAGAAGAGATAAAAGTTGCTGCGATATTTAAAACAATACCATTTTATCTCATTCATGTCAATTAATTGTTATTAGGATCCTGGTTTGCCAAGGCCATAAACAAATAAATTGTCAGAGCCTTCAGCTCTCAGCTAATCGAACAGGAAGAAATTTGACTTGAATAATTCTATGCTAAGGATAGAGCGCTGCATTATTGAAGAAAGAAATTTAAATGTTCCAGATGGTAGACTCCAACTCTATAATTGAAGCGAATAAAAAAAAAGCACCAGAAACTATTTGTTTGCAAACGTAAGAGAAACAAAAGACTTAATAAGTGAATGATGCAGATTGTAAAGTAGAGAAAGGTCTGGTTGGTACAGATGGATAACACAATGCTACCGTTTTGAATGGCGTCACTCATTCTCTCTCTCTCTCTCTCTCTCTCTCTCTCTCTCTCTCTCTCTCTCTCTCTCTCTCTCTCTCTCTCTCTCTCATTCACACACACACTCTCTCTTTATCGGTCTCTCTCTCTCTCTCTCTCTCTCTCTCTCTCTCTCTCTCTCTCTCTCTCTCTCTCTCTCTCTCTCTCTCTCTCTCTCTTCTCCTTAACTTCGTATTATCTAGATGATCTTCCTATTGCAATAACCCCTCTACAACCTGAGACAAGAAAACAATGATTCTAGAATTCGGTCCACTAGACAAAAGAATAGATCTAGTTTGATCGGCACGTGAGAAGTGGGGAATAGAAATCAACTTGACCCAACTTTCGCTTGTTAGCATGATAATAAAAATATATATTTAAGCTTCATATCTGACAAAAAAATATATGATTATATTAGCTCTAACTATGTTTACGATAGTGCACTGTGGTACCGGTACGTAACTATCTCCAGCAGGTGTCGGCTTGATTTCAGTCCAACTTATCTCAACGCATCTACGTTATTATATTGATACATGCCTTCGCTGTTTAGTTCTTCTTTAATTTGTATGTGTTTGTGTGTTTCCTTTTTTTTTTTACTTTGCATAAGATTAAATCGTATAAGCAAACTGCGCCCATCGTTCTCTGCGTTTGTAACGGAAAATTGTGAAACTAGAGACTTAAACGGTTCATTTTCTTGAGGCTATTTTGATCATATTTTATTTAAATACCAGCGGTCCCACAGTGTCACAACAGCCTTTGACCGTGATGTGTTTCTTTCGAAATACGCCATGAAGTCACTACTGGATAAATAGAAGTTGTATATAATTATATCTTGCCATATCTTATTTTCGATTTCTTTTTACGACATGTCATTCTGACGCACGCTTTTTGATAACCGTAAAATAGCTAGCCCAGTCCCATTATACCTACCGATTCTTGCCGAGGTGTGTTCATGAATTATATTCTTTTTTTTTTTAAATCAGAGATTTCTATCACGGCAATTTTCTGCCCTTTTCATAATTCTAAAAAAAATTCTTGCCATCTTTAAAATATGAGCACATTTTGAGCAGTGGAGCACAAGGCAAGGGAATCATTCATCGGTTACTGGTTAACCTCGGAAGAGCTTTTTTTATCTCCCCTTTCAAAGTTGTCGTTTCCAAAAAAATCTTTAGCTATCGGTACTGACGTCACAATGCTGTTTTTATCACAGTATCACTGGGACAGCAGAAGTGAAGGCAGGTGCACTGAATCTCTCCACAGCCTAGGTCTAGAGTTTTTAAATCTTTATCTTTGACCAGAACTTGTGTATCAGAACCGTTAGTTTTTACGTGGAAAAAAATCCGTTTAACTGTCTATCAATTTCTCAAATGGATGGTAGTGATTTTGATTTTAACAATGTTTATCCCTAACTAATTATTAGCGCTTTGATTTTAGCAATGTTTATCACTAACAAATTATTAGCGCTTTGATTTTAGCAATTTTCATCCCTAACAAATTATTAGCGCTTTGATTTTAGCAATGTTTATCACTAACAAATTATTAGCGCTTTGATTTTAGCAATGTCTATCCCTGAAAAATTATTAGCGCTTTTATTTTAGCAATGTTTATCCCTGAAAATTTATTAGCGCTTTGATTTTAGCAATGTTTATCCCCAACAAATTATTAGCGCTTTGATTTTAGCAATGTTTATCCCTAACAAATTATTAGCGCTTTGATTTTAGCAATGTTTATCCCTGAAAATTTATTAGCGCTTTGATTTTAGCAATATTTATCCCTAACAAATTATTAGCGCTTTGATTTTAGCAATGTTTATCCCTGAAAAATTATTAGCGCTTTGATTTTAGCAATGTTTATCCCTAACAAATTATTAGCGCTTTGATTTTAGCAATGTTTATCCCTGAAAATTTATTAGCGCTTTGATTTTAGCAATGTTTATCCCTAACAAATTATTAGCGCTTTGATTTTAGCAATGTTTATCCCTAACAAATTATTAGCGCTTTGATTTTAGCAATGTTTATCCCTAACAAATTATTAGCGCTTTGATTTTAGAAATGTTTATCCCTGAAAAATTATTAGCGCTTTGATTTTAGCAATGTTTATCCCTGAAAATTTATTAGCGCTTTGATTTTAGCAATATTTATCCCTAACAAATTATTAGCGCTTTGATTTTAGCAATGTTTATCCCTGAAAAATTATTAGCGCTTTGATTTTAGCAATGTTTATCCCCAACAAATTATTAGCGCTTTGATTTTAGCAATGTTTATCCCTAACAAATTATTAGCGCTTTGATTTTAGCAATGTTTATCCCCAACAAATTATTAGCGCTTTGATTTTAGCAATGTTTATCCCCAACAAATTATTAGCGTTTTTTTTTTTTTTTAATCGCTACAAATGGTGTGAGGAATCCAAGGCCTCTCTTACTGCCTTGCTCGGAGACAAGTTAATGTTAAAAGAAGAAAAATAATTTCGAATAAACCCCGCAGTGGCAAGAACGAAGGCCGTATTAATAAACGAAAACGAAAATTAAAAGAAAAAAAAACTATTCAACGATCTAAAATGCTTTTGGCATGCTAGTGGGCTACGATGTATCGAAAATTTCCTACGCAGTATTCAAAACCGACCCCGAATCCTGACTCCGTAACTTAAAATAATGTGATATAATATTCAAGACGTGAGTGTGTGAGGAAAAAGGAAAATATCCATTTAGCATTATGTTCTTCTTCTGTTTCTTTTTTTTTAACGTAATTTTAATGTCTTGGCAAGAGTTACATCAGCGAAGTCATACAAGTTTGACTCAGACAGGTTTACTAGACTCCGTAGTCCAAACTGGCCCCCGTCAGGCCCAGAGATCTCCTGCCAGGCGGGGTGGCTCTCGGGATAGTAAGGTTGGGTCATGCTTTATGGCCCCACTTAATCCAATCTGCCCACAAGGCCTCCGTCAAGCCGTCATTAGGATCAGTTACTCGGTGGTGGGAGTTATCTGTTCACCTTAATCCTGAATACTAGTAAAGTTGAGATGATACCCGTATAGATAAAAAGATAATTATATAGATAGAAAGAAAGAAAGATAGATAGATAGATAGATAGACAGACAGACAGATAGATAGATAGATAGATAGATAGATAGACAAATCACATGAAAATTAGTGATGGAGATATAATAATGTAAATGATAGACCGATTTGATCGGTTTGAAAATCTATAAACTAGTACTCGGATTGACTGTATTTTGATACCCGTATTTACCAGACGTTTCTCGCAAGAAGTAATCTACATGTTTCGATAAGTGCTGCAATTTTCGCAGGCAGGGAAACAAAGATATCAATCGTCTTACATACAGTTAGTGTAAGCAATAAAGCATAAGATAAAGCATAGATGCACTTAGACAAGCGAGCATACAGGCAGATGTCTGCTTTGGAAACAAACGCAAAACAGTATTAAACAAAAAAAAAACCGAAATATATATGTATATAATTATATAAATGATATATTATATGTTTTAAGCACAGATAAGTACAGAAAGATGGATTGTTAGATAGGTACATAGATGGAAAGAAAGATAGATAGATAGATAGATAGATAGATAGATAGATAGATAGATAGATAGATAGATAGATAGATAGACAGATAGATAGATAGATAGATAGATAGATAGATAGATAGATAGATAGATAGATAGATAGGTAGGTAGGTAGATAGATATATAGATAGATAGACAGATGATAGATAGATAGATAGATAGAAAGATAGACTACTCACATGAAAATTAGGGATGGAGATATAATAATGTAAATGATATACCAATTTGATCGGTTTGAAAATCTATAAACTAGTACTCGGTTTGACTGTATTAGTGATTGAATGGTTGACTGCTTCAGAATAAACTATACAGGTCAGGCAGACAAAACTCTATAAAAAATAATACATGGTGTTATGAAAGGCCAACGCAAGCATGAAATAGATCCTTTCTTTGGCCAATAGCCCGCTGTATTCATCAGTCCGTACAATAATTATTCAGTACATTGAATACGGCAAATGTGTGGCTTCTTCCAAGGCCTTGCTTCTCTTATATCGCAATTATGACTCTATTGGTTTAACTTCCCGGAATATCTCTCTCTCTCTCTCTCTCTCTCTCTCTCTCTCTCTCTCTCTCTCTCTCTCTCTCTCTCTCTCTCTCTCTCTCTCTCTCTCTCTCTCTCTCTCTCTCTCTCTCTCTCTCTCTCTCTCTCTCTCTCTCTCTCTCTCTCTCTCTCTCTCTCTCTCTCTCTTTCTTCCTCAATTCGCCTTCCTGCTTCAACACCTAAGTGGGGTGTAATACTATAGAACTAAGAAGCGGTTTTATCGTATCCCTGATGACACTTGTTACCGTTTCCTGTAATTTCCTGGTCGTTCGACAACTCAGTGAGGCCTCACCTACTGCAAGTCTTATTGACATTCAGGAGAAACTTGTGGAGAGAAAGGGTCTGCCCGAAAACGATCATAAAAGGCAAAAAAAAAGTAAACTCTCTGTGAATTTGAGAACTCCGTTGTCTCCCCTTATATATAATATCCATGATATTATAAAGTTTTCCTTCTATTCTTTTAAGCTATGCTACTAATGTTGAATCACAGTGGTATCATCAAAGTAACCCTGCCTTGTCTCTTTTTTTGTTGACGGAGCCCAATCTTTCTATAGCAGTAGTCACAACAAGGAATCACTTGGACTTTGGAGCATTGTTTTAATCTATTCGGAGGCTTTTTTTAAAAAAAACGTGATCTGTTATTTCAAAAAAAAAAAAAACAAGATAAACAAGACGTCAGTGGTGAGCTAGACCGATACATGTTTGTGCAACCAGATTTACCTGAGGTGCAGGTGACATTTTCCCAGGCTTGGACCATCACGTTTTTTTACGCTTTTTTTTAAATTTTTAATACCCGACACACCAATCTGGAAAGCTCGGGTCTAAAGTTGATATAATGTAGTCCACAGTATGAAAGTAAAGCTGAATCGATCGAATAATCACGTTTATTGGGGCGGGTCCAATAGGATGGACACCTCCAGGGGTGGAAGAGCAATAAAACTTTGAACACCTAGGAGCGGTCAATGAGCAATTGCTGTCAAGGTTATGACATGTCAGGTGTCATGACAGCAATCGTGGCCTGGATTAGACCCTTGATAAATCATGCATTATTATTCTGGTTGAGGTTTGGTTGTTGTTGTTTTTTTTTAATTTTACCTTGCCATTAAATTTCACTGATAGCGAATAATCCAAGCCATCAAATACTTTGATCTTATTGCTCTTAAATAATAATGATAATAATAATAATAAAAATATTCACATGGGATTTAACGGTGTGTGAGAAAGAACTTCATGTAGTGCTTATCTCAGTTCGTAAACCAGTCATCCTCAGTTTTATATTAACGCCCAGTCTAAGATAAGTAACAAGTAAAATTGTAGAAGTTGTAACAGTTTACTAATTATTTTTTTTCTATATTGGAGCATCTACATTCATTTATTCCTTTACTGTGTCGAGATTAAGAAGGTGCTTAAGGGAAAGGAAATATACCAAACAGGATAATGACTTACTATTTTTTTTTCTTTTGGTTTATTTTTGTTTTGTGTTGTTTTGTTGATTTTTTTTTTAAGCATGAGTGTGTATGTATTAATTTAGAGAGAAGACATTAATGGAACTTCTTTAGTGTTCTTAATTAAAAAGACAAGCACAGAAAGGTTCATTACTGGTGTCCTTTTTATCTCAATCTGAATAGATTTTCCATGTTTGCCCACGGATTATCTCTCTGTAATTATGAGGCATGATAAAAATATTCCAAAACAAAAAGAAAAAACACACACAAAACATGATGACATGCGCTATTTTCTCCCACCGTAAACTTAACACGCGTAAAGATCTATCTAAACCGAGTCTTTAACACCTTTTCTAATCAAGGTGGACATTTTTAAAGCCAGCTAAGAATAAACAGCCAACTCTTGTCTGGTCCAGTATAACTCTTCAGGTCAGACTCAAGGGTCTTTAAACAATGGGAACTACATGAAACTGGTACTGAGGCGAAACGGAAATGATGTGATATGCCTGGTCTGGCCTATTTTAAGTTTTTTCTTCGAGGGTTCGAATAATTTTATATATGTGTGTGTGTGTGTGATGGATTACCTGAGGGTCTTATTTTTTAACGCTACCCTGCTGTTGTATTGTTTTAAATGCCAATCTGGCAAGTCTTGCAAGAGAAGAGCTCTTCACTATTGAAACTGAAGTGAATGCTCATTCATCATCGGAAAATCGGAATTAAAGGTCGTTTTTAGTTTTCAGCCGTCTTGTCTGTCATTGTATCAAAGTTCTGTTTGAATCATATTATTCTGCTAAGTCATCTTTTAAATACAAATTTAGAAACATAACATTTGCCTGCTGGAGAGGCTTGATACATTAATTGCTTTGCTCTACTACAAGGAACCTAATAAGTAGGTGATCTGAAAGTTGCCATGTAATGAACAGTCTGAATCAAACAACCAACTAATTTTCTACTCTAGATGGCGGTACCAGTATTTGGTACCAGAACTGGTGTAAATGCGATATAGCTTTTAGGTGTCAATCGATGATGGTGCGTCCTTTCTTCGCAGACCTAAGTGAAATGATACACTGCTGAAACGAACTGGAAAGTTTCCAATCCAATAAATCAAACTCACTGATTGATTTTACTGCCCTATCACAAGCAAGCGAGGCCCAGGCGTAAAGAAAATAAAAATTCAACAGTATCATAGTCATCGTCATCATCATCATCATCATCATCATCATCATCATCATCATCATCATCATCATTATCATTATCACCATCATCGTTATCATCATAATCATCATCACTAATTTATTGTTATCATCATCAACATCCTCTTCTTCGTTTTCACCATCATCATCATCATCATCATCATCATCATCATCATCATCATCATCATTGACATCACTGTCATCACCATCATCCTCATCATCCTCATCGTCTTCACCGACTTCATCATGATCATCATCATCAACAACAACATCATTAACATCATTATATTCAATCTTTTTGTGTATATCCTCTCACTAATTCTTATTGGTAGTGGACCTCATTTTATTTTTTTGTTCTTTTCTTTTTTCCTGTTCTGATTATTTGTTGTTGTTTTTTTTTCTTTTGTGTGTTACCAATTAAGCCTACCTAGATCGACCAGGGACTTTCAGTACTGTGCACTCTTGGTTGAATATCTAATGATGGGCTTTCACAGTCGCTTTGTAACCAGTAAGCTGTCTACTTTATGTCAAGCTGAAGAAGGATATTATTAAAAATTCATGTTTTTCGTAAAGATTATATTTCTTTATCGTTGCTAAATGAGGTCACTTCCGGACCAGCAGGCGTGTTACTCAGCTTCCTGGTGATAAGGGACGGGGGAGAACTCTCTCGCGCGAAGAAATCGCAAATGACTAACAGGGAAATAAATAATTATATGAAGAGAAAGAGGAACAGAAAGAGGGAGAGAGGGGGAAAAGAGGAGGAGAGGAGAGGCAGCATAGAGGGTGGGAAGAATAGGAAGAGATAAAGAGGAAATACAGAGGAAGAAAGAGAGAGATACCCTTTTGGGTGTTTTGTTTGTTGTTTTTTGTTTTGTTTTCTTGTTTTGTTTTGTTTTTGTTTTTTTTTTTGGAAAGGGAGAGAGAGAGAGGGGGGGGGGGAGATAAGACTCTAGTGTGCAGAAGCTTCAGTTGAATTGATGATTCACCAATAGTATGAAAGTACAGTAACCATATCTCAAAGAGAAAGAGAGAGAGTGGAAAAAGAAAGGAGGGGGGTGGATATATATATATATATATATATATATATATATATATATATATATATAAGAAGTAAAACACAACGAAAGAGAGACAGCCGTACCTGCAGAAATAAGGAAAAATATAGAGGGATGCAGAGGCAAGTACAGAGATATAGAACAGATGAATAAAGTAATGTTTTAATAAGCCTTGTTTCGGTGCTTCAAAAAAAAATAATAAAATACATGCAATTATTGCAATCAAATATTTTCTCGACCGCTTCGTCAATAACCAATCCCCTTTGTCAACACCTCTTGTATAAATACACATTTTCTGACCGTAGGGCGTGTGTTGACAATCATTATCCCAATGGACGCCACACTGCGGCTTTTCTTCTGTTTTTCTCAAGGGACTGTAAATCTGATTAGTTGGAGTAGTTGATGCAGGGCGACTAATTGGGCTTTTCCCGCTTATGAAATAAGCAAACTACTGCAACAGGAGAAAAGTAAAGTAGTGACAGTGTATTTGCGTATATTTTGTCGATATATTGATGAATTGCTGTCCTTACGTTTGCTCATTGTTTTTTCTTCTTCTTTTTTTTTTCGTTAGTTAGTTGGTTGGAGTTATTTTTGCTTGTTTGATTGCTTGTTTGTAAATATCACGTCAATTACGAAATAATGGAGTTGGGAATTATCAGGATTTCCAAGCATTTATCTCGTTCTCTCATTGTTTCTGTCTCTCTACCTCTTTTTATGTCAATGTCTCCGTTTCTCTGTCTGCTTCATTCCCCCGCCCCTCCCCCTCAATTCTCTCTTTATCTATCTATCCCTCCCTCCCTCTCTCCCTTTTAATTCCATATACTTCATCGCTATCATTAGACTATAACATCCACACCAAAAATGTTCATAGAGTCATGTATTGAAAGGCTACTTTTACTCTTAGTGGCTTTCTTTTGATTTTTTTTTCCTTTTTCAAACTATCTCGCATCGGCACTTTTCCGTATTATTATATTTTTTAAGAGTATCACTAAGAGATATAATAAATATTACATTTCTTTTTTTTTTAAGCATTTTATTAACTTGCCGCTCTTAATGAATTATTCGTCTTGCATGAGTTATACAGATTTTGACTAGATTTAGAATTATAAGCTTTAGCAACCTTGGGTAACCTAATAACTTTAAAAATCTAAGGCTTTTATTTCTTTCCTCTGTATTATTGTATGAGCAGTTGTATATTTTTACTTTGTATTGGAGCGCACTTTTTCACAACACCAGGTCCAGCACTACGTTGTATCTGTAATGGGTCAACAGCACCACATTATGGTCTCGATGGAGTGGTAAACTGAAAAGAGGCCTGCTTGATATATTGCCCCCAAATTTTGTCACTTTTTTGCTTAAGATCTCTTCTTCATTTAGAGAATGTCTTCATGACAACATAAAAGAATTCAAACATCTCAAGTTTATATTTATTTCAAAACTACGAGTGGCCTTGGAGGATATATATAGATATATATATATATATATATATATATATATATATATATATATATATATACATACATATAATGTAACATTTGCATTTCTTTAATGTAGTAGTATGGCTCTGGGGAAGATATATCTTTAAAATTTGCTTTTCTTTCTTATAGTAATCTT
>JAWDGP010000740.1:887500-895000 GCA_033675545.1 Elysia crispata | reverse complement strand
AAGACAACTGCAGGTACAGAATCAGGTGAGGATGGTCGCAAACGAAGCATCCTTGAGCGAGTGATAAACCTTCGAAAACTGAAAAAAATTTCCTTGAGTTCCACCAGGGATTCGATAGCTTCCAGGTGGCAGGTGATCCGTTTCCTGATCCTTGTGTGTGGAATTTTCTTCCTCTGCTGGACCCCACTCCAGATCATCAGCATTTTTTACTTCACTGTCGGAACTCCAATCATCGCCATCAGCGTAGCAATCTCCTTCGCCGCCGTCAACTCGGCCCTGAACATCTACATCCTGATCGCTATGAACAAAACGTTTAAGGCTGCACTTCTCAAGATGATTTGTCCAACTTCTTGTGAAGGTCGAGTTGGAAAATCCTGTAGGTGGAGAAAGGAAGACAAGGAGTTCGTATCTGACTTCAACCCGCCCCCTAGGGCATCCTTACAAGGGATTGACGGTGCGGCTTCAGAAAATGGTTCCCTGTATCGTGAGAACTCTTTGACCATGATAAATGGGATTCCACATCGCTTAGACTCTGTGGATGTGGTAGATGGGTCTTTACATGTCGTGGATTCTGTGGCTGTCAGAAATGGGTCTCTATATAGCATGGATCCTAAGATTGTTGAAGATGAGTCTCCACATCGTGAAAACATTTTGGCCAGAGAAAATGAGTCTTTTCATAGGGAAGACTCCCTGCCTGTAGGAGATACGTCTTCACACCCTGTGGAGTCTGTGGCTGTAGTGGATGAGTCTCCAATTCATATTGACTCTGGAGCTGTAGAAAATGGGTGTCCACCTCGTGAAGAATCTGCGGCTGTAACAGATGTATCTCCACAGCTAATGAATTCTGAAAATAAAGGAGAAAAAACATGGAGCAAAAGTACGCGGCCAAACTCTTTAGAAAATAGTGGTTTTACTTCTTCTCAGGTGTCTAAAGAACACGACACAGTGTAGTCAATACAAACAACTGTATAAAGTCTCGGACCATTCTACGTGCATGCCTTACAAAGACATTTGCTCCCCCCCCCCCCTCCCACGTCATAACCGGTACATGAAAACATTAAAAGACATTGAAAAAACAGAAGCCTTTGTGTTCTGACGGCATTCCAGTGCCACTACTGAGCAAATCGCAGATATAGTTTATCCTTTTACAAAAATTCGCCCTGTATGATCCAATGATTAATGACTTGCACGCTCCTTTTTATTCGAGCATTGAAGATAACTTCATGAAACGTAAACCTACCTACATTAGTTTTTATTCTTTCATCTTCGTGGGATAAAATGCTTTCATTCCGATACATCTTTTTTTGTCTTTTTCTTTCTTTGTTTCATGCCTTTTATTATTACTTATAATTTATATATCAAAGCCCTTAACATATTATGGAAGGATGTGTCTGTAAAAATCGGATGAAAGTATTTCCGAAATTACGTTTAAATAGAACACACCCGTCTCGAACTAAAAATATCTACTACATGTATTAAATCTACGATGTTATTTCACAAAGAGTCCTATAAGCAAGAGGATATAAAATGCGTCCATAATATATATCATTGTTACATATCTTTTTCCTGATTAGCCATTTTTACATAATCTGTTTTTTCTGACTTGGATCTGAACGCTATTACTGTTCAAGTTTTAGCAGCTCAGCGTAATCTGTATGAGAATTACCAGACCCTCTTGATATAGAATGAATATAATTTAAGTTAAATTCAAACTCGATTGGAGATTCGTGTTTTATTTACGTCAAAAATCCTGAGTCATCGCCCTCCCTCTCTCTCTCTCTCTCTCTCTCTCTCTCTCTCTCTCTCTCTCTCTCTCTCTCTCTCTCTCTCTCTCTCTCTCTCTCTCTCTCTCTCTCTCTCTCTCCCCATCTCTCTCTATTTATCTATTTATCTATCTATTTGTCTATCTATCTATCTATCTATCTATCTGTCTATCTCTCTCTCTCTCTCTCTCTCTCTCTCTCTCTCTCTCTCTCTCTCTCTCTCTTTCTCTTTCTCTATTTTTTAGTGGTAAGGTGTAAGAGATAAGCGGCGACCAAGCCCCAACCTAGAAAAGGTAGAAGATAGGCTTTAATCAAACTTGGTTTCTAATAATGTAAGGGTAGGTCGAGAGGAGAGTGAGACTTAATCAGAAGTTGTTGAGAGAAAGAAAATAGGCAGATCGTGATTTCAAATATTATGATATAATTTAAAATTGAATGGAAACTTCGATCTTCTGTTACAAGAATCTCTGTAAATACAGAGCCATAAAACTTCAAATTTTGAATAAATCAACGATCGCACTCAGTTACCTAAACTGTTCCAAAACCACTGACTCTCAAACCCACAGGTTAATGAGGACAGGTTCCCATTTTGTACCAGTGCTCAAAGTATCGCTCTTTCAAGTGTCCAAAAAAGATCAGTAATTAAATAAAACTCGCAAATATGAAAAATCGGCTATTTGTGTACGTTTCAAATATATCGACGCCACAGTTTACATTTGTTCTATTTCCAGTTTCACTAAAATTAGAGCGTCAATTTCCATCACATAAAAACACTATCTATATGCCCTGTTAATTGTAGAACTAACAGTCAAGCAAAATGGGACAAGTTCTCTTACATTTGTTATTTGTCCAACATATGAGTATAAGGAAAATGAAAGTTTAAAAGCCATTTTCTCAAAACTACGACATGTGGACTTTGAACAAATGGAAATTGAGGCGTCGATATTTCAAGATCCCATAAATGTTTATAACAGGATATGAATTACCGAAAAAAAAGTGCCTGAAAGTGCACATCGCTGCGCGTTTATTTTAGCCTGTATTTATGATAAAAAGTGTTTAAAAGAGTCGCTAAACAGATTTGGATTTTACAAAATTAATTATTTAATTTATTCTTTTCGGGATAGAGTTACTGAATAAAATAGTAAGCTACTACTGACGTCCTCTTTATCTTTTGACTGTTGGAGGGGATTGATGGTTTCTGTTCTAACCAGTTGTGAAGCGCCGTAAAAAAAAATAGGTAGAATGCAGCTCCAAAATCTACGAAACAAAACAAAACACGTGAGCTTTCGGCTTTACGCCTTCGTCAGACACAAAAACAAGAACAACAAACCACACAAGGATACTCGCATATATGACTTTGAAATACAAACTATGAAACATACATCATGATCTGACATACTCAAGAAAACCAAACCTGAGAGGAAAAAAAGAGGACAGAAGTTCATTATTTGCTAGCACAGAAAGAGGCTCCTATCCGAAAATATGAATTGTTTAAACGAAAAAAAAAATAGTCAAATCCTAGTTAACATTAAAGCTGCCAACTTCATTATCCGTAATCAAAATAGAAGTAGCAATGTTTTTGGGGTTTATTTTCCTTTTATCATTTATCAGGTTAAGAAGCACAATATGGAAATTGTCACTCCTAATTTTTTACTCTGCCTCAGTTTTAAAATCCCTAGGCCTAAAGTCAGTTTTGTTATTTTGGAAAGATTACTTGTTTGTGCTAAAGTTGTATCTAAAATCGGATAATAAAATTTTGGTCTGCATCGAAGACCAAAATTTTCAGCTTTGAAATCCCTAGGCCTACAGTCAGATTTGTTATTTTGGAAAGATTACTTGTTTATGCAACAGTTTTATCTAAAATCGGATAATAAAATTTTGGTCTTCGATGCACTGAATACAATTTTCATTCTGAATTCTGAGGGGGTATTAGAAAACAATTTTTTTTTTAATTTAAACCACTTTGTGACTGGCGTGCATCAACACATCATTCTATTACTACGTTTAGGCAGATCTATTTCGAAGTTAATCATGTGACCAATATAAACATGAATAAATAAATTAATTACTAAACAGCATACATTAAAGATTGGTTAGAGAAAGAGATCACTTGCTCAGCTACTTCAGTCTGCAAATGGGTGGATTCCTTTGCAATTTCCAAAGTTATTGTGCTCAATAGCTGAGAATGTTGTGAGAAAAAACAGCAACAGCTAGCAAACAAAAAGTATGGTGGATTACTGGTGTGTTTTTAAAGAAGGCAGCATTGTCCTTGATGATGCGCTGCTTAGTATCTCCCCTCTGACCCCAACATGTAACGAAAATATTGCAGGCATTGATAAGCTGGTTAGGAAGGATAAGCGCATAAAGATAAGGGTCATGGCTTCCCTTCCTCAAATTTCCAAGGCTGTGCATGTCATTCATTCCTGGCTTGAAACTAAAGGTTTCATTGCAGTGTTTCAACAAACAACTCTCCGGTGGTGATCAAAAGGTGCAGCGGTTAAGTTATGCTCAAGACCTTTCCAGTCTACATAAACACTATAATGTGGTATGCAATCAGAGAACTGTATTTATGGTCTTTATGGCACTTAATTGGTACACATGATACGTCTGATACTTTGAGATTACATCTAAATCAAGATGTAGATCTAACTGAAGATAACTGCATCTAGAGAGCCTTGGACTGACAATAATTATGTCCCTTGTTCGGATTCTGTTTAGGCTATCCGTCGGTGTTGTGAAATTTGATCTCACCAGCCCTGTCCAAAGTTCCGACACGACGTCAATAATTATCTTTCATCAGTTTATCCTTCTCATTTTTTTTTTTTTTTTTTTATCTTTCCTAGATTCTAGCCCCATTCGATTTTTATCCTTTTTTTTTTTATTTTTTTTTTTTTTGAACCCTTCCATGACATCCCAGAGACCAGAAATTTGTCACGGATGAAGTCCTCGTAATGAGCTATGATGAACGGTGATGGCACAGGCACCCAAAGGAAATTAGATTGAAAGGAAAGGGTTTGTGGTGAAGCTTTCTTACAGCTTTTCCGATGATGTCCAGTACCGCAGACTCTATGGTGATGATGATGATGATTATTATTATTATTATTATTATTATTATTATTATTATTATTATTATTATTATTATTATTATTATTATTATTATTATTATTATTATTATTATCATTATCATTATCATTATCATTATTATTATTATTATTATTATTATTATTATTATTATTATTATTATTATTATTATTATTATTATTATTATTATTATTATTATCATTGTTATTATTATTATTATTATTATTATTATTATTATTATTATTATTATTATTATTATTATTATTATTATTATTATTATTACTATTATTACTATTATTATTGTTGTTATTGTTGTTGTTGTTGTGTTGTCCCTCATACAGTATACCGTTTTGGCTTAGTGAGACAGAAAAAAAGTATACATACATTTTTCCAGGTAAGAAATTTATTTAGTCAGGTACTTCCGTTATAATCGGGCAAGTCCTTAGACGTTCGCGTTTGACCTTGATTTTCAGACGGATAATCCTACGTAAGTCGCTGGATGTAATGTGTAACTCATAACGCCACTGCTGTCATCTTCCCCCGCTCTTCTTTCTCTTGCATTTTTTTTTTCCTTTTCACAATGAGAAAAAAGAAATCGTACAATTTTTTTCCCTCGGTGAGAAGAGATCTTTCGTGTCCTTTACTATACAGTTCTTGGACTGCAAAAAAAAAAAAAAGAAAAAAGAATTATTATCAGGCTCAATATATGAACAAGATCTTAAGGTGTTTCTTCTAGATAAGTTTTCCTGAACTGCAAGGATATCAGATTTTGCACATGCTTAAGGTGTCAATGTGTTACATCTAGGAAAAAAAAAAACTTTCTCTCGAATTGCAAAGATGCCAGACTTTATGCATAAACAAGATCTGATGCACGATGGTGTTTCTTCTAGAAATTTTTTTCTTCAATTGCAAAGATACCAGATTTTCTACATAAACAAGATCTGATAGTGTTTCTTTTAGAAAACTTTTCCTGGCCCGCAAAGATACCAGACTTTCTACATAAACAAGATCAAAAGGTGTTTCTTCTAGAAAACTTTCTATCAGGCTGAATACATAAACATGGTCTCAAGATGTTAGATCGAGAAATCAATAGATAACTTATCGCCTTGCGAGGTCCGTGTTTTCCAGGCTAGTGTCATCATGTGGCTTCTCAAAGATGATTCAGGCTTCCAGCGATATCAGTCGCTCAACTGATAAAATCTAACGAGTTTCACAACCCTTCATAGGACATTAAGGATAATTTAGGCTGGGTCTCAAAAGCGCTGCGCATCAAAAGTTGGTGAGGAAAAGGATAATTGGGGGCTGATTCTGTAACAGTGAATGAATAGGCGTGCAGAAATTTTATTTGTATTTGATTTTGAAGGATCTTTGAAGTTTTTTTTTTCCCCATTTGTATGTAAAAATTTTTTCCATTTTTCTTTGAAGAGTTTTAAAACAAAATGTAAGTTTTTCCTACCCTTAAGATAAAATGTAGACGGGTTTTCTATCGGCGCCGATTCCCTCCACACACACACACACACACGCACACACACCCAATTTATGCGTGTCGTAGAGTTTTTTTATCCTTCGAACTTCACGAATAAATCAACATTTCCGTCCGCGGGCCATCTTCATTCTAGTTCTCCGTTGTCACTGTACACTTTGTTTGGTTTCCATCATTAGATCTTCGAGTCACTCTTGACCTACTTTGAGTCTCGAATCATGTTCTGTCGCCCAAACTCTTTGTCATAGCTACGAAGCCAAGCTAGTCCGACCCCATCTTCATTCTCGGGTCCGACTAAATGACGCAAGACAGAACCACGTTCGGTTTCATCAAATCGGCCATCCCTCTTTCCCCTCATCCCCTTTATTATTATTATTATTATTATTATTATTATTATTATTATTATTATTATTATTATTATTATTATTATTATTATTATTAATTTCAAACATGGCGTAACATACATACATGTAAGCAACCTGAATATGCAACATGCACATTTATATTCCATAACGCGACGGTGTGGGCTGTTGGCTTATCACTGGATTAATTATATAGCTGAGAAAAAGATCGGTAAGAGATTACCATAGAATCTCAGAACTCTGATTAACTAAACATAATGCGCACGGATTGCTACTTTGTTCTGATCAAAATTTAATGCTTCATCATCATAAATTATCTATCGGTTTCATTATTCCGCTCAATCTTTTTTCAAAAAAAAAATAAAATAAAATAAAAGTGTACAAAACTGCGATGTCATGCCCTACCAGTGAATTCATGCTATGAATGCGCAGCTAGCGGCCACACTCTATGACGCATCGCTTGTCAGCATAGATAATTCACGGCTCGGATTTTTTCACTAACAGCAAAGATACTGCTGCAATTATCTTTGCTAACAGTAACACCATACAGCTCACAGGTTAATGAGAAACGTTCCTTAATCTGTGGTACAGCTTTTCTAATTCTAGTCTGTCTCCGTGGTCATTCGGTGATGACATAGGGATATATCCTCGAGAGCGCATTCGTCTTACCGTCTTGACGAGAGAACTCATTTTACTGTTAGAATCCTTACAGCGCGCCAATTCGAGCGAATAGCCTACGTTTCGCTTTCATCTGAAACTATCAAAAACTTTAACGAAAGCAAGCTCAGCGCTGCGCTTATATAAATCTGGT
>JAWDGP010000740.1:872500-885000 GCA_033675545.1 Elysia crispata | reverse complement strand
ATAATAATAATAATAATAATAATAATAATAATAATAATAATAATAATAATAATAATAATAATAATAATAATAATAATAATAATAATAATAATAATAATCGATGCATTTCATGTTTTTTTGTTGCAAGGGACACTATATCAGGCAAAGTGTAAAACGTGAAAAATATTGGATTGTCTCCCATCAAGCATTACCGTATAGGCGGGAAGCAGCATACGGGTCTCTTTGTGTTATATAGAGTTCACGTGAATAGTTTATTCATAGTGAGGGTCTTGCGCAGTTAGTAGGCCGAGATAGCGTCTCTCTTTGCTCTGTGTTGAAGCTTCACTCTACATCGTCTCCTATTTTCCTATACAATCCTCTACAACCATGGGTAAGTGCTTCACCATTAAATTTTTATAATAAGAATCTGTTGTAAAATTGTTTTAATCGTTTGAATGTATAGTTTAATGATATTTTTATGTGCTCACAGTGGTACAACTCGTGAAAATATGTTTGTGTGTCACACTTGTGGTCGAAAGCTGGGCACCGGCTTCTTTCTTCTTTAGCCATCTTGGTTTGCAAAGCTTGCGCGCCTCCAACAAGGGAATTTAGAGCGGTCTATATTTCTCTATATTTTACTTGCTCTATTTAACTCTAATGAAATAGTTACCAAACTGTAGTGAAATATGAGGGGAATATTTTGAAAACATTAATGGTGCTAGAATTTATTGAAATATCGGTATTTATTGAATTTTTTAGGTCGATCATGGGTGTTTGAAAGCTGTTTTTCTTTGTTCCAAGGTCGGGTTTTGAATCTGGATAATAATGCCTTGATTCTATGGATGTCCGAGGCAGACATCGAGACTAAGGAAAAAGAGGGCGCTCATATTTTGAAGGCTCCCTTGCATCGGGCGCTCTTTGTTTTAGGTCTTTTTCTGATGTTTTAATGTAAATTTCAGCTATAAATTGATGTTCAAAATTTTTTAGCATGCTTTGAACCTGTGAAAAAAGGTGTGCAGTCAAATGGAGTGAAGAGAAGCATATTTTGTTTCTTTCTTCAAGCGCCGGCATCGTGTTCACTACAATGGCTTTATTTTATCTTTGAGATAACGGCCGGAGAAAAAGAAAATAAAAATATGAGGCTTCAATTTTATGGTTTTCCTTGAAAGCAATAGATTTAACAGATCTTAGTTTTTTAGTTTACTTGTTTATGCCAAAACTTGTAAGTCTTTTATTTAAAGTTTTTAGCTTTTATCTTGCCTGATCTAGATTCTAGATCTAGACCTAGAAGGCTCGTAGCTGTTACTCTTATAGCCAGACATAGATTTTAGAGCTTGATCAAAACGATCTAACCCTACACTATTAACTCTTTCTTGTCAGTTTGTGGATTTGGGCAAGTACATATGCAGCCAAAGTGCAGATTGCTCTTTAGAGAATTGGCGCATTTTACAAGATCCAATTCGATTTAAAAGCTTATACTAACAGTAACAGTTACTGAGAACCCTTTGTGCTTCTGTGGGCCAAGAATTTGTACAAGGCTTAATACATGTAGGCACCCCAAGCATAGTAGCAAATTAATTTTCCAATACATAGAAGTTAAAACTAAAGTAAATTGTAAGAGAGACATGAAAGAACTTTGTTTATTATTATTTTTTATTTTTTTTTGGCATGATATAACTATGATAATTTGAGATGTCACTGCAGATTATTTAAAAAAAAAAAAAAAGCGTAGGCTACAATATGAATGGTTCTTATCTTATCAAATGCATTTTGGAGCACTGGGTAATGACAATATATTTAATTTGAATTATTAGGTTAGATTTTTGTTTGGTAGAACTTCCATTTGAATAAATTGATTTAGGATATGAAGATATGATATAGGATATATGATTTCAAATTTTTTTTTCTTGGTTAAAGTAATTCATTTACACTGATTTAAGGCATTAATATAATAAGTTGTGTATGGCAAATATTGGCCTGTTGAAAATTTGAATTCAGAGTGTTTGCAGCTCTTTAGATAGAGGAACCGAACCCATTCAGAAATCTTTCCTTTTCTTTAATACCTACGTGAAATAACCAGATATGGTGTTTGATTATTATTAGTTTTCAAACTTTTGAAACTTGTTCGACTCTGAAATATCACAAAATTTGGTCACCTAAGGGGTGATTAGAGGGGAGATAAATAGAAGTATGCTTCAGTGACCAGGCTTTGGTTTGTTTATGGTGTGGAATTCATTTCCTTTAACAATTGTCAAATCAATTGGATTTTGTTTTTAATGGATGTTGAGGTAACAACGATCAATTTTAGAGCCAGAATTTTAAGACAAACACATGTAAAGAGAATGCAAATTTATTAATTTGTTAAAACCATTAAATCAGTGAAGTAGAAATTGTGAAAAAAAATTCTATTTCACTTCTTCTAGGTGTGTGAGGAAACATTTTTAACGATGTTAAAATGCATTTCTTTTGGGGTAAATTTGCCACTCACCTTGGGCTGAACAATTGTGTTTTTCCTTATGAATCAGACATGCTGAACACCAATATGAACGTTTGCTTGTTGCGAATAGATACTTTTCAAAATGTCAGCATTTTTCTGTTGCACTAAAATGGCATTAAACTGCAAGGCAGCAAGTCTTACTTACCGAGGCTCATCTATTTAGATCTGTGTCTTCACTTTCAGAATTTGAAAGTAGTCCCCCACTTTGGTTTTTTCTGCGCATGCACTGGGACTGTGGTGGGTAGAGGTCAAGAATAAGTGGAGCAGATTCGAGGTTATGAATGATTAGTGAGCAAGGTACTAGTATAGATACCTAGCACTGATTCCAGGCCGCTTACGAAGCCATAATATTTAAAATCACATAAATGAATTATCAGTATTCCAAAATTTAAACGAAATATAGAATAAAATAACCTAATTGAGTGAAATCACGCCTGCGGATCTTAACTTTAGTCAAGCAGAACTAATTGGTGTGCAAAACGTGTTGATTGGAACATAGAACTGGGACAAACATAAGGAAATAGCGCCGACACAAAACGCTTGTATCTTGAAAAGTATTTTTTGTGATGAATAAAACCTTGGTCATTTTCAGTGAATCAAATTCGTTAAGAAAAATACAGTGTTTAAGCTTAAAGTAAATTGGGCCCATGACTGCAAATTTACCCTTTTGGTCGAATAAAACATCACGTGTAAAAAATTTTATCATAAGCTCAGTGCAATTTTCATTACAACTCTAATTTATGCGTCGATTGATTAAAAGAAATCTTAGTGTGCAAGGAAATAGACTGACAAGAGGGGGGATGTCAAGAGCACAAGAATGTTAAGAATAAGAGCTTAGAGTGCATTTTTTTTCTGCCAATATAGGTCGTCCAAAAGGTGCTCTGGGAAAAACAAACAAGAAGAAGCCAAAGGATCTCAACAAGCCAAAACGTGCAACTTCTGCATATTTCTACTTCTTGGCTGCTTGTCGTAAGGAAGCTGCGAGAAATGGCAAGCCCCCTACTAAGGTAAAAATTAAGATTCTTTTATGTATTCGAAAATGGGTAATTTACACGGTCTTTTTTATGATGAAAGCGAATCAAAGCTGTAACTTCGCAATGTATTTGTACCAAAATAAAAAAAAATTTTCAACAAACAATCATAGTCCATATGTTTACTGAAGTTGTCAAAAGAAAAACATTCACTGTTATATTCACTGACTTAGCTTATGCGTCGACTGCCAAGTGTAGCTTTTCCTAGGTTGGGCTAGCAAGTCACTTGATCCCTTTGAGGCTGGTTCAAAGTATGCGGGTGCACTGTACCTGGCTGACCTACAATATTTACTTGTCTTGGATCTAGGCCTATCATATTCATGTGGATTGACTCTTCTCTTGATAAATTCAAATTTATTTATTTTTTCAGTGTATAGGCCTCTAATGATGGTCTCAAATTTTATATTAACATTGATATAGATCTAATTCAAAGCCTTGATATATAATAGACATTTTAGAAATACATCAACTGTGCAGGTCATACAAGAAAAAATTCAAGAGGAACAACAAAAAGTTTGTTGCGCTTTATGGGTTTGCAAAGGAAGCTAAGAGATGAAAGCAGAAAGGGGAACTTTAATGCACCTCATGCTAAAGTTGAATGAAAATAGATGCAAGAAAATTATAAATATTATTGTTGGATTTGCAAGAAACTACAGAATAAAGGATTACACCACAAAGATTTCAAAATTGCTATTGCACATGAGCACAAGTATGGTCCATAACTTATCTCAATTTTTTTTTAAGTCAAAACTGAAGCACTGGTTAAAAAAGCAACAGACTGTGGAGGCTTTGCCAGGTAGCCAGTTGTGTTCTTGACAAAAAAAAAAGAGCGAGTTTACAAAAAAAATCTAGTGGCCTGGCAAATGAGGTCCACGACTTGTTTAAATGTCCTATTTTCACAAAAAAATTTTTGTTGTAGACTTTTTCTCCTGAAATAAGATCAGACTTACTCAAGTTATTTAAAGTATCTTTTTTGAATATTTATAGTTTGAGTCGTTTTGGGATGTACAGTCAAAATCTGTCATCTCAGTATTGTGGGAAGAATTATTTCTTCACATCATTGAAGTTTGACAAAAAGGAATGCATTGAATGCATCCATACTTTCAGGGATGATAACCATCACGTTTATTATATATAGTTAAGAAATATGATTAATTCAGGTGCTTTACTGTATAAGAATCTAAAAAAACAAAGACCAAAAGAAATGTTCAATCTTTTTGCCTAAGAATATTTAGTATCCAATGCGTTGACGGCATGCACTTTTAATCATAAGCTATATGGATTTAATATTTTTCAGTGCACAGAGAGTTGGGGGGTTTATAGGTAGTTTTTTTTATTATTCAATATAGTAGGTCTGTTAACATTTATGTTAATTTTAGAAATTATTACTTTAGTTCCCATGCAGTTTAATATGTGGTACTCATGGTGTCCAACTGTTTTCTTATCCAGATTGCAGAATTTACGAAGGAAGCCTCTGAGAAATGGAAGGCTCTTCGACCTGACGAGAAGACAGAGTATGAGGCATCAGCTGCTGAAGACAAAAAGAGATATGAGCGTGAGGTGTGTTTTTTTTTTAATAGAACTCCAGTACATGACAGATATTTTGCTTAATTATAAAGTGAGCCAGTAAAACAAAGTTTTGGCTTATATTTGATTTATTGTTTGCATTTACGGGGTTCTTCATAGATTTGTATTTTTCTCACAATATTGGTGCACAACAATGTTAACTTCCCCAGATGGCTGCATACAAAGGCAAAACAGTTGATCCCAACAAACCCAAGCGCCCGCCCACGGCATATTTCTTGTTCTTGGCAGACTTCCGTCCAAGGATGGCAGGAAAAGGCATTGAACACAAAGAGCTTCTAAAACTGGGTATGAAATTTGGTTCCATCCACGTTGTAATTATAAAAATTTACATAAGTGCGTAATTTCAGACATTTTGTTCATTTCAGAAAAAAAAAATTATTATTGTGTATCTAAGTATGTTTGTTCCACAAACATTGACACAAATTTTACTTTAAGTCACGTTTGTTAGCTTTGAATGGATTAGAGTATCAGCTGTAAATTTTTCCTGTTTATCCTGCCAATTAAATTCCAGGTACACATATTTTACTTCCAAGGTTTGAGATGTGTACATGCCTAAAAATTGATTGATAGCTACCTTTATTAGTGACTTTTTATGTACAACCTATGACATATTCTATTCTCAATTTGTATGAATTTTTAATGTTGTTATATCAAGACAAAGATCTAGGTTTACAGCATAAAATACAGTACCTGTAAGAAAAAGGATAGAGTTTGTTTTTATGGATATGAATTCAAGCCAATTTATAGTACTTGATGATTGATAATCACTAGACAAGTTTCAAAATCTCAAACTGAACATAAATTTTCTTATGTTTAACATGTACAGTAGGATTTTCTTTAAACTTTATATATATATTTTTTTTCTCTTGTTGTGCAAATTGTTTTGTTGCTGTATACAGAATTTTTCATGCTGATCTACCATTGTCAGATTTGACGAAGCATTTGTTTGCATTAAGATTTTTAGTAATTTCTGAATCCCACCTCAGTCACTCCAGTTCAGCCCTGACTCTAAGGGTTATAACTCGGTTCAAAGAACTGACCCTTTTTTTTAAATTATTACAAATAAAATCCTAGAGGTTTCTAAGACTTCCTTCACTACAGGCTGACTTCACCACCACCTCAATCATTTCACTATCAACATCCCACTCTACAACAATCTCAACACCACATTAGACAAGCAATTATTTCCATCTTGATAGTAGGGATAACAGTGTTAAACAGTTTCTGTGGCATCCCTGAAAAAAAATTCAAGAAATCATCCATGGATCCTAACTTAATGTTTAGGTCTAGCCTAGGCCTTGAAATCATCGACAGGTTAGAGGAATGCCATTAGATCTAATTCTCATCTGAAAACGAAACTAAATTCCTATCTTAAAAGGCAACTTTGATGTCTTTTTCCTGCTATCTTCTCCAAAGCCACTCTATTATAAAGAGTGATGAAGTTAAAATCTGAATGTCGATCTGTTGGTTTTATGCCATTCGTCCTTTGAGTGTAAAGGAGGCATCAAAATTTTCCATGAGTGGCCATTTTTTTTCCCTCCCCTCTTATATTGAAATACATTTTCTTGTTTTCAGCCGGAGAAGAATGGCGAAACATGCCAGCTACCATCAAAAGCCCCTATGAGAAGAGAGCTTTGGAAGAGAGTAAGAAGTATGAGGTGCTCATGGCAGAATACAGAAGGGTGAGTTACTTTTCTTACCCTCTTATTCCCATCAATTATACTTTTACACAACAATCCTGTTTTGCTTTTGATAAGCATCTTGTTTTTGAAAGCCTTGTCAAGTATCAAATTGGGATATGAGGCTAAGTTGGAGAAATAATTTAGACTTAAAAATTACTGTTGTCTATTGTGGTGAGTCTTTTCATGACACTTATTACTTGTCAGTGTTAAAACTGATAGCATATCTTAGCAATGGAGTGTCACTAGCTTTCATAGCTAGCTTCTAAAACTAGGAATCAATATTAGTTATCAAAGGATTATCTGTGAGCAATATGTCCGATTGAGAACTTTTATATTGTAGATTTAAAATGGCTGGGTAGAGTCAACAATTATGCAGCACTAGAGCATGCAGACATTCCTTTTTTAACTCCTCAGGAGAGGTGGAGGATTTACCTGATGTATGTTTTGCTATGCTTGAGTTACCGAGTAGACATATATGTATGGGCTTTTGACATTTTGCAAGACCTCATAACAAAATTATACATTGCAGTACTATCTTGTGAGATAAAAGAAAATATTGTCTTCCTCCTACAGACTGGTGGAGGTCTTCCCCAACCACCTGTTGCCAAAAAGCCCAGACAAGAAGAGGAGGAAGATGACGATGATGAAGAGGATGACGATGAGGATGATGATGAAGACGACGATGAGGATGATGAGTAAACAATCTCATATTCAATATGTCATTGATTTGTAGATAGATTTCTTTTGGTTTTTTTTCTCTCTCTTTTACACATCAAAGGCTAGCCGTACACAATTTTTTTAAAATCCTGTCAAAATGCAATGGGGGATGACATTTTAATGATGAATCCTACTTGTACAATATGACTACTCTTGATTGTTGATGAAACAATAATTTTTTAACAAGAGATCTGATTTTTTTTTTTTTTTAAACAAAATTGCTGATCAATTCACTGTGCGGCCACCAGCATTCATTGTATATTGTGCATGTACTTAGTCATCATCAGTAAGATCATTCTTCCATTATCTATCTTTGTGCAGCTGTTTCTTTCCCCCTTTTTTTTTCTACATTAAATTTGTAATTTTAACTTTGCAAAGACGACAGTATACTGATGTAAAAAAATTGTGGATTATTAGTGTAATTTATGGCAAAGATTTGAGAGGACATTTTTTGTACATCTTTTTTCTTGTAGCCTGGAAACTTAGTCCAATGTTTTTTTCTTTTACTTGTGAAAGACATTGTTTTTTTTTTTCTTTTAAGTGATTTTGTTAGAATGTGGGAAGTGCAACTCTGTTATGATGGGGAAGTAGGGGTCAGTTCTTTTTACAGTTATGATATGGTTAAATATGTGTCTCAGGGACGCCACATCACTCTGCATATATTTCCACCTGTATTTTAAAACTTTAGTGCACATGAAATTATATCTTAGCAGTTTTGGTGGGTTTGTCTTTTTTTTTCCATAGTAGTTTTTAGACTGTGAGTTGTGTAAAAAATTGTACATTAGACGAGGCATTTTGTTGATCGCATAATTTGTTGAATTACGGTTAAAAGAGATGCAAATTTTTACCCTTTGTCCTTGATTTGTTTACCAAGTGACATATCTCTCATGTTTTAGATGACAGTTTTTTCCTAGGCTTCTTATTTCACAACTGTATAATCTAATGTGTGGGCCTGAGACATTGCTAGAAGTGGGCACGGTTTGGGTGGTTTCAGCCAGAGTGAGACAAGTGGTTGATGATGGTTGGGCAAAAGTTGGTTTGATTTTGCTAGAGGTAGCAGACTTGTTGATTTTTTACTCAAGTCATTGTTCATGATCCCAGGTGTTCAGATTCAGTGCATCTGCTCCTCTTTATATTTTTTCTTCTCTTATTCTGAGTATTTGTATCATCATAATTAAAAGGTTACTTGTGAACAAATTCATCATTGCTATTGTTTTGAAATTTGGTTAGTATTGTCTTTTTTTTTTTAACAGTTTATCCATGATGTTTATATATATATAATATATGTCAAGATCGTGTTGTAATGAATAAAAGTGAGATACAAAATACATTAATTTTTTGTTTGCTTTGATATCCTATCACATGTTGTGTGGTTTATATGGTATTCAGCTTTTTAATTCTGTAGAATTAATCGTTTGATTTTTCATCAACTTCTAGTGTTGAAAACTGCAATTTCACTCTGGTTACCTCTCAGGATATGAAAGTGTGTGACAAGCAAAAAACCAAAATTTCTCCAAGACCGAATATGAATCTTTTTTTCAGCTGTGCCATGATTGCTCATAAATCCAAATAGAAAGCAAAAAGACCACACTTGATGATGAAAATAAAACTATTATCCATACGGGGCGAAAAAAGAAATAACAAAACTATTATGTATCAACATTTCAATTGATAATAGTTTTATTTTTTTTATTTTTTTGCAGTGATTTTAAAGTTGTGTGCATGATTGCTTAAAGTAATACTTTCTCTAATTCATTTTTATAGACACAAAGCATCACATGGCCTGTGGTCGTAGTCATACTGAGTCATCATTACTAATATGAGTGGGTTGTGTGGCATTTTACTTAGCCCCTACTCCTATTCAGTATATTAATATTGCAAAGAAAGTTTCATTCTTTTCTCACAACTCACATGCATGTTATATCATCGCATTTTCAAATTGTAGTAAAAACCAGTTGCTGACTGATAGTTTTACATCATTCAGATCAGCTTTATAGTGATAGTTTCAGTAATTATAATATAAAAATTGCTCAACTAAGGATCTGCAGTATACATAGGTAATTTTATAAATTTTGTTAATATCTCTGCAGTTTAAAGTAGAGCGTGATTGGTCATATTCTTCACTGTTGTTTGTAACATCAGTTCAGTATATCATTCACAAAGTCATGATTGAAGTTGATTTTGGGGCTGATGTTAGCACATGCTGTATTGCTATTAAATTTTCCGCACTCAAAGGAATTATTATTTATTGCGGCAGTTTACATCTTAAACCCAATTTAACCAACTCTGTATGTCTCAGTCATGTACGTGTATCACCTACAATTTAGAATCCATTGAGACATTAACTTTGTCTCAAAAAGGGTAAAAGATTTTGTGTATCTTCCATTACGTTATTTAAAGGCAGGAAATGTACACATTTGCAGCTGATGCAATTGCAATATATATGTATTTAAATCAGCTTTAAGAGAATAATACTTTTTTAAGTACTCATGTCTCTTTATTTTTAAACTACTTTTCTAAGAAACACTCCAGAAGTCGCTTGCTAGTATGAGTCTAAATACTCTAATTGAGAATATAGTAGGCCCTAATTTTTCAGACAACCATATCGACTTAACTGCTATACAGATTACATGTATAATTAAATTAACGAAAATCAGATGATAATTTTTTAAAATCTAAATATAGATAAAACAAACAGTATACATTATCATTAAAACCAGATGACGGAGTGATTATTTATCAAATGAGGCTTTTCAACTTCAAGAGCATGAAATTATTATTCAGTGTAAAAAAAAAAATAAATGAAATACACGTGAGAGATGATGACCAGGGAAATCATGCTTCAACTTTCAATCATTTGCAGTCAAGCCTATGATGTGTCTACACTCGAACGGTTTATGAAGCTGACAAACCAATAAAACTATGACTAGTATGAGTATAAATGTGTACATGTACTTCTCAATGAACCCTTTGCTCGTTTGTAATATACTATTAACCTACACGTACGTGTAGACCTGCCATCTCGGATTACTTACCCTTACGCTTATATGCCTTGTATAACTTACTAAGTGCAGGCTATTGCTACCGACCAATGCAATATATAACATCGAGCTTATCCTCAAGTCAAAGCAGTTGCTTTAGGTGAACATCCAAAAGCGAGATTTATTAATTAGCGTAACAGCTTTAACTGGTGCATGCTTTTGCCATCTGGATATTTGTACGTTGCATTCTAAAAATGTAAATGTTGGTTCAAATTTCGCTTACCTCGGCTGAAGTCCATACGACATACTTTAACTTATAAATTATTTTATAAGGTTTATTGAATCTTTAAAAAAAAAAGTTATCACTGTTCAAACAAAATGTATCATCTGTTACTGTTAAAACTATGTACCTGTTGTGCCGACACGTGACATACAAATCGAACTTACCCGGGCATTTGAATTATAAACAATGCAGGCCTATTTTCATAATTGTATAATAGTTAATACATTGATATTCGTAATCGTACATGTAGTACATGTGGCTAGAGGTAGAAATTAAACGTACAAAACAGTTTGCGTAAGGGAGGATTTTAAAAAATGGGACGAGGGTGAACACTTAAAAACAACTAAAACTACATGTAAAAGTAGTACTGTAGTACCTGTAGCAGAAGCAGTTACGATGGTATTTGTAGCGGTAGTACAGGTGGTGCCGGTCATAATAGTGGTGGTACTGTAGTAGCAGAAGCTGTACTACTAGACCTTCAGAAATGTTTTTCACCTTTAACAGGCTAGCTATGCCATAACACTTGCCCAATACCGGTAATAGTCTAACGAATAAAACACATTAATTATATTATAATGACATTAGTAGTTTGATCGAGACCGCAGTTTTCATTGATTAAATTTTGCAAGACAGCGGGCAGAAGAAAATTGCCCGCAAGTTAGCGGGTAATCTGCGGGCAGGAAGACTCCACACTCCTACTGCAGACAAAAAAAAATTGTAACATACTAAATGTACAACAGAATGCTATAACTAGTAATAAGTATAAACGTAATAAAGTCAAGAGAGCTTACTGTCATAGCGCACCCGTCTTCGCCCTACTACACTATAGTACTAGCAGAGATTGTAGATACCACTGGTATCATCATCTTTTCCTCTGATCGACAACACAATCACAAGACAGTGCAAACCAAAGTGATCTCACTATCACTGTATCAGCGATCTAGGCTTAAACATTACCAATTGAGGTCTGCGCGAAATAGGATAGGCTTGACAAGGCAGCCACTGAGCTAGCCACGCTGGGGTCTGCCCTCATCTCCTTTTAAAAGGTAACCAGTGTCTGCACGCAATGCCCACAAGTGTCCACAGACATGTGACGTCACAACTCACCTAAAGAAATAAGGTTTGCCTTCGCCTCTGCGCGAAATAGGATAGGCTTGACAAGGCAGCTAGCTACGTTGGGGTCTGTCCGCACGCAATGCCCGCAAGTGTCCACAGACATGTGACGTCACAACTCATCTAAAGAAATAAGGTTTGCCTTCGCCTCTGCGCGAAATAGGATAGGCTTGGCAAGGCAGCTAGCTACGTTGGGGTCTGTCCGTCACCAGTGTCTGCACGCAATGCCCGCAAGTGTCCACAGACATGTGACGTCACAACTCACCTAAAGAAATAAGGTTTGCCTTCGCCTCTGCGCAAAATAGGATAGGCTTGAGAAGGCAGCTAGCTACGTTGGGGTCTGTCCGCATCTGCCCGTAACCGGTGTCCGCACGCAATGCCCGCAAGTGTCCACAGACATGTGACGTCACAACTCACCTAGAGAAACAAGGTTTACCTTTGCCAAAGAAACATTTGTGACAGTGAGATAAAAATCTTCCCGTCCGTTCGCAGCCCTCATTTCTGAGGTTTCGCAGGAAAGGCTGACGGGCCCTAAGCTAGACTACAATGTAATATTTTTAGACTGACCGACATCATTTGCATAAACTCCTCCCAACCAGCGGTACGTAGCATAATCGCTTTTCGCAAACA
>JAWDGP010000740.1:810000-867500 GCA_033675545.1 Elysia crispata | reverse complement strand
CGGTAAGAGAATCAATATAAACTTTTTATGTTTGTTTTTAAACGTCACAAATCCTTGTATATTTTTTTAGCTCTGCTTAACTACAGTCGAATCAACATGATCTAATTTAGTCACGGACTTCATATTTAATGAAACCGCGAATTTGCCCCAAGTCGAGCAGTGTGAACAACGTCAGCTTTGTGAATAATGACCTGGCGGAAGTCATGTTAGATTTCGGCTTTGTAAACTAGATCTAGATCTAGATTCTCTAGGTAACTAAAGAAACTTGGCCAAAGGATTGAAAGCACTGATGAGTCATAACGATGTTTTGAAAGAAATATTTTTGAAGGGAAATTATAAGCAAACATTTTCAGGCTCTATATTTCTCAATATAGGAATTTTTAGCATTATATCTAGGCTTATTTAAGACTGAATCATAATATAGCCCAAGACTCAACTATTCAAATCTACATCCATATCCAGGTATAATTTAACCTTTAGGTTATAAATGATGAAAGGGTTTAAGCCAATGATTTTTCCCATGTACACCATCTTCATCGGAATATCATGTTTACTACTTCAGGAAGTTAAAAAAAAATGGAGAATTGTCAAGATTTACGGTACTCATTTCCTTCTAAGAAACAAGTTGAGTAGATTTGTGGTGATTTCTTTAATCATTTGGTAAAGTAATGTAACCCAACTTGTTGATCTATGCCTTAAAATTGTATGGCTAAAATGATCAAATAACAACAAGTAGGCCTTTTTATTTTTTTAACACATTAACTAAATCTAGATCCACAGGGAAAGGAACTATGAAACTTAAGTCTAAGTGGGGGTTTATCATTTCTAAAATTGAGCCTGAAAGTGAAAAGCCACAACTTTTTTTTTTGCCCTTAAGGTTTTAACTTTTTAAAAGAGTGCTTTAATTTATGGAATTAATTGTGCAGGATCGGTTGTAAATCCAACCTAATTCCATCATTACAAAAAAAGTTAAAAACACTGAGAATTAGTGTAAACTAGGTAGCAATATGAGAAATCCTTAAGTTGCAATGTATTTAGGTCTAGAGTGATTTAAATAAAAACGCTAGGAGTTGGGAAATCATTCATGACTCTGGTTTATATGGGGGAGAGACAAAAACTACAAACTTGGAATGCCATAGAATCTTTTTATTTTTCGTTTACAACTTATTTATTAGACCAAAAAAAAACTGAATTTGATTTCTTCAAACAATAATTTTTTATTATAAATCTCAACAGTGCCTTTTCACTCTCCATCATTCCACTGCCTCAGGCAAAGAGAAAATAAATTGAAAGTGAACAAAATTTACTTTTTCCACTATCTCCTTAAAATGTAGTGATCTAGTACAAGAAGCACTTTTTGAGTAAAATCTGTTATTCTTCTTGTATTCATAATTAATAGATACAGTGGAAACCTCATAAACCAAATCTGATTATAATTTTTATTTGAATTTCTCATAAACCGAATTTTGAGAGAAGGTTTAAGTTATTTTTTTCTCTTTGACTTTGTAAGAATCGTCTATCAGACTCATATTTCGAAGTCTTTCTGGTTGGATTGTTTTAATGCGAAGTCGATACCACCCCATAAGGTATTACAAAAAAAGTACTACATCTTTCAAGCAGCAAAAAATACTACTCCCTGCCTGAAAAAGGTTTATCAGTGCACTCACAAAGCAAGGAGCTGGAGGGGGCTGATACTCTAAAAAGTGCCAGTAGTAACAGATACTGATAGCAACGTGGGACGGGGGAAGGGAATAGTAACTTTTTGCACTTGCAGGCTCAGTACACATTTAGTCAATGAGTCACAGATTCAGATATGTCCCCCTTTTTTGTAATTTGAATCCTCTTAATTCAAAGTTTGATTTCTTTCCCATACAATTTGAATTATGAGGTTTCTGCTGTACGATCACATTGTTTAATTATTTACAGCTTAACAAGATAGTTGCAACAGAATCAAGATCCATCTTGACAAAGCTAATATTTTGTTAAACAAGAAACCTTTTGACTATAAGTATAACAGAAAATTTCTTTTCCAAAAAAAAATTTTTTTTTTGCTGTACGATATGTATTTCAGCCATGGTCATGCTCAGGCTTCAGTATAGGACCTATTCAGATTTTGAGTTATTTAAAACACACTTTTTAATTTTGTCAAAAAAAAAACAATTAAAAATCATGACTAATTTACTGATCTAAGTGAAACGCTGTTCAACAAATTTTAGACGTATGCTTTGTTTCGGAAAAAAAAAAATGGTTTGGTCAGCCAGAGCTTTAAAACACCCTGAGCCCTGTAAATAAATGAAGGGAATATTTTATAAATATCTTAACTTATTTTTTTTTTTTTTCAGCAGGGTGCATAAATATTTTTAACTAAATTTGTAGTGCTTTAAAGTGCTGCCATCTTAAAATAAAAATGGACAAAGAATATTTAATCATAAACTTGATCGTTGAGAGACTAGATCAAAATGTTGTTGAAACTGAACATATAATATAGATTTATTTGAAAGGAAGGAAAAAAGTGGAGTTGAAAATTTATTTTCAATTGTTTCAGTTGTGGCCCCTAGTTCACTAATAGTATCCCTCACAGTGAAGATTAAAAATAAGAAAGATATTAATAAAGTAGTTTTACATGCTCTTAGGAAGCCCTTGGCATGAGCGCTTTTTCTCTCTCCCCAAAAAAAAAAAGATTTAGTTTGAAAAGCATTTTATTATTATATAGGTAAGTAAACTAAAGACTTAATATGCACCTAAAAAGTTGCCTGTTTGATTTATTCTGATAAGTTTAGATTATAATTATTTAATTTTATCTATTGGAAGGCAACAAGGAAAGAGATTTAAGTAAAAATTACCAGGAATTGGATGGATAGGTCAATATATTGATAATTATCATCATTAGGTTAAAACTTTTCCCAATTAATATTTGGTCTCAGGCAATTGTATATATTTGAATATGAAAATTATTTAAAATACTCAAACTTTCTATTTAAAAGTTGTTTAACGTTTTTTTGTCTTTCATCCCCAGCTTCAAGTCTGCACTGTGTTGTTCACAAAACTGAATAGGTTTTTTTTTGTTTCGTAATAGATTTTCGCACCATAATAATTGTCTTTTTTATATACCTGTAAAAATCTTTTTGTAAAAAGTGCATAAAAATATAAACTTCTTACTTAGAAGTGTACAGGTCAAGTTTCGTCACTACCACTTCACAGCTGCCGCTGTTTGGTGCACTAACTAGGCTGTAACTTCCACATTTTTGTCAAGCCATTGGAAGTTCTTAATATTGCCTACCTGACAGTTTCTTTCGTCTGTAAATGTGTGATAAATTCTGTTACATTTGGATCTAGAAGAGCCCATAGCACCAAGACTAGGGAAAGAAAGTCAGCTCACTTTCTATCATACGATTCCAACTATGTTGGTTCCCTTGATCCATGTATGGCCACTGAGTACATTCAGGACTTAGCCTTCCAGCAACTTTCGCATGCCATCATGGCAACAGCCAACTCCATGGCGGCCTCAGCTTCTGGTGGAGGAAGTGGCAGTGAGGGAGGTGACAGTCTTTTCGATGTGATGCGCCGCAAGTTGAGCAAGGTGAGTGCTGAGCATGGAAAAAGAATGGAAGTACAAGTTGGTCAGACTTTTAAAAAAGTATTATTTGATTTTTTCGCCTAGTGGTAAAACAAAATTTTTTTCTTTGAACTAATGATGGAATAAAGTTTTCTAGACTCAGTAATGAAAATGAATATTTTCTGCTTACACACCAAGGCTTTCTTCCTTTACCTCCTTTTTTGTATTAAGGCTTGGTTTGAGAAACAATTGTACCAGAACCTTAAGAATCCAGCAAATTTGTAGAAAGAAGGTTGATTAGCTACTCATTCATAAATTATGATGAAATGCCAAGTACAAATAGAAACAACATATTATTTATTTAATTGAAGTTGTCATTCTCCTAATGCCCTTGGATTTTATTGTCAAATTTTTCTCTTTACATGATTTTTTGGTATAGGCTTTTTTTTTAAATCTTTCTTAATCTCTTTTTTTTCCTGCAGAGGTCTTGTTTTAAGCATAGTTTATACAATATTGCACAATCTTTTGACATCTCAGCTTTTACACCTTTTTTAAATTACGATCAGTTGTGAACTGCAACTGATCACATGCGTTTACTATGGAACTGCCAGAAATAAAGCTGTCCAGGATGCTTTCTAATCTTTTGTGTGTGACTGATAAATGTTCATCTGATATTGCTTTTGCTATAAGGAGAGAGTCCCCAAATTTAATGGAATTTGGTTTGTCAGCTTTTTTCATGTGTTAGGCCTGGATGGCTTGCCCTACAAAGAACTGATTGGATTATAAATGGAACAGTAAAAAAAATGCCTTAAACCAGATCTTACCGAATCAGTCCTCTCTCTATCCAGGTGCAAGATGTGCTCCAGGGCATGGCGGCCCCCCTCAAGCGGCGGAGCTTGCTGTTCGATGAGCTGCCGGAACACGTTTGGCCCCCAGCGGTGCCAGAGGTCATAGAGATGTCTCACCTGATGCAGCGTGGAGTAGGCCACACGTTTGTGCCGTGCCAGCTGTCCAACCCAACGTGGTGTGATTACTGCGGAGACTTCATCTGGGGACTATACAAGCAGTGCATGCGGTGTGAGAGTAAGTACTCCTCACTTGTTATTTGTCTATGTTCTGGGGACTATACAAGCAGTGCATGCGATGTGAGAAAAAGTACTCCTCACTTGTTATTTGTCTATGTTCTGGGGACTATACAAGCAGTGCATGCGATGTGAGAGTAAGTACTCCTCACTTGTTATTTGTCTATGTTCTGGGGACTATACAAGCAGTGCATGCGATGTGAGAGTAAGTACTCCTCACTTGTTATTTGTCTATGTTCTGGGGACTATACAAGCAGTGCATGGGATGTGAGAGTAAGTACTCCTCACTTGTTATTTGTCTATGGTTGATCCCAAGTGTGGACACTATCTACTGAGTTTTACACAATTTATGAACATTTTTCTTTGCTCTTCAGCATAAGCTTTACTGCTAGTTATCAGTCTGAATAATTGGCTGTTTTTCCACAATTTTTTTTTTAAGCCTGGATGTAGAAACATTTGTTTACAACAATTCACATGCCTACCTCTGGCACCCTTACTCTCTGAGGCTGTGCTTTAGTTTAGGTATGCTGAAATAAAATTGATTAATCCTCAGAGAAAAGATGAAAAGAAAGTTTAGTCAAGTTTTGGTTTAGAAAAGATTTTATGAGTTGTATCGCTATAGGTGTAGATCCAAATGCCTGGTTGCCAGTAATATAGTTGTTGGCCAAAAACTAGTTTTTTTGTTTATTTAAATGACTAGCAGATTTAAACCAGAGCATTAAAACCATGACAATTGTAGTGAAAATAGTCTAGGCAATATTCTTTTTCACAAATTCCTATTTCCCAAGCAGCAACTAGGAATGAGAAAAAGGCAAATTTTATTTTAAAAAAAAATTCAAAGTAAAAGAGAAAAGTTGCGGATTGAATATCCAGACTAAGTGTCTGAAAGTCTGGCCACTAGATTCTAATATGTCCTAGTTTATCAGTCTACCCCCTTTGTCCACAGTCTATACGTTTAACTTTAGATGTCAAAATTAATGTCCTGAAGTTTGTTGTATTAATATGAAGAATACTTTTATAAAGATTTATAAAAACTGTAGGTCATTAGCCACAGGTTTTTAGTTTTAGAAATATGTGTTCAGTGCAGCTAAAACGCATTTTAAATATTGCAGGTAATACCAAACGATAATAACAATAGTGATTATAAATAGGCTTCTGAAAACTCTCTTTTAAGCTTTAAATTCCCATTAAATTTCATTGTTCATTTTTTAAATGCATGGTTCTGTAATCACCTGTAAACCATGATTACCGTGATTTGCTCCGTCCTTGCCAGGTAAGAGGGAAAAAATAAAGTTAAAAAAGTCAACATCTTCCATCATGTCAATCCATGTTGGTTGTCCATCTTGTCCACTTTGAAGGTCTGTCTCTCCTTTTTTTTAATACTTGGCATTGATTCTAATTCTACATTATATAACTTTCTCTAAACTCTATTTGTGTTGAACACATTTGGGTCATAATTTAAATGATATGGTTTGCTACTAATAACGCACTACACGTTCTATATTTTTTATTTTCTATCTTATCTTCAGAAGATTCACATTTTTCCTCATACAGTCATTTATACCTCTGAATAAAGCAAAAAAAAAATTCTGTAGTTTTTAGGTCTGATCTCTTACATATTATATAACTAAGGCTTACAAATGCACGATACAAAAACAAAACAAACAACAAAAACAACAAACAGAGTACAAGTCAGCAAAGACTTTGGCTCTAGTAGAAAAATTTTATTAAGATAATTGATGCCATGATTAGATGTTGTTGTGACTTTTCTGAGGGTAAAGCAGCTGGTTGTCGTTATTAATGTATTATTGTGTCAACTGTTTGACCTCACTAATGTGTTTTTTGTGCCCTTGTTGGTATTTGTTCTGGGATCTCAGCAAGGGAGCCTCTAGTCTTGTAAAATTCCTGTGCTGGGACTGAATGACATTGAATCGTCAAGGTCGTGCAATTTAAGTGGTTCCCGGGGGCCGGGTATTTGCTTTAAATATTTTTAATGCGATGACTTCCATGGTTCAGTAAAAGGTTTTGGAATACAAGGTTTAGTGAGGTTTTTACAGCGAAACGGCAGAGTGAGACAAGCAAAGAGAGGGCCTAGGGAGATCTAGCACAGATGCAATACAACCACCGGCAGACCTAGCGTGTCTTATGGCATAACTGGCTAGAATCTGATTTTCTTAAATAATTCAATTTCGTCCATTGCGCTCACTACTATGATTGTTTGAAATTTAAAATCTCTCTCTTTCTCTCTCTCTCTCTCTCTCTCTCTCTCTCTCTCTCTCTCTCTCTCTCTCTCTCTCTCTCTCTCTCTCTCATCTCCCCTTTTTCTCCTTGTTTCTCCCTCTCTAGCTAACTATGTATCCATCTATTTATCCATCACATTTACTAATCCTCCGCTTTTCCTTTTCTCTCTCTCTGTCTCTGTCTCTCTCTCTCTCTCTCTCTCTCGCTCAGTCCCTCCAAAACTCCCCCCCCCCCCCCTCACTATCTATCTCACTACTTGCTATCAACTGCTTCGCACGCTTCAAATGTTCTTCCTTCCTACCCTTCTTCGTCACTTTTCTGATATATGCCCAGAGAATTACTTTCTACTTTAAGAGATTATCTGAGATATTTTACCATTAGCAGCCAGGAGACGCTCAGAGCACGTGAGTTAGTCATTATGACCATGGTGCTAATTGATGATTGAGAGAGAAAGAGAGACACACAGAGAGAAAGAGAGAGAGAGAGAGAGTGAGTGTGTGTGTGTGCATGACAAGTTTTGACAATTAATTTCAACTTAATCATACTCTTGCCAATTATTCAGCTCAACGTTCAACATTTACAAATGATTTTGGACACATAATAAAATTTAGGGGGGGGGCGCGGGATATATATATATATATACAGGCAGTCAAACATTGACTCGGCATGAAGTGAAATCATAAAAATCCGATTGTGCTATAGATATGAACAGCATAGCAATTTTGTTTTCTCTCATCATTTTATTTTTTTTATTAGCGTTACGGGATCAAGTGTTTGAAATTTAGATGCGGAGAAGATTTTCCTGGCAAGTCACAGACTTAACTTGTCTTTTTGTTTAAAAAAAAAAGAGTGATGAATCTTATAACACACACTACCCAACGCCAAAATACCAGATCGATTTCCATAGCCTTTTTTTTGTGTGTGTGTGTTTTTGTATCAATTGCACGTTGTGTTCCTCCAATATTATAACACACACACACACATATATATATATATATATATATATATATATATATATATATATATATAGAGAGAGAGAGAGAGAGAGAGAGAGAGAGAGAGAGAGATCTTCTATATCTATGAAATGCTCCACAGTTGAGCACTCGTATCAATTATTCCAACTTATCTTCAAACTATATATACCTTGTACATATACACACATATATATTCCAGTACCAAAGACGAGATTCAGTTCGTTAACTAAAACGACAAAATTGAAGAATTCCGCGCAGTGAATAAAAAGAAATAAACTATGATTTTAGACAGGGTTGAGAAGAGAAGTGAGATGGTTTTTTTTACTCTCACTGGTTTGGGCGATGGTTCAGGTCCACGGCGGTGCGTCTTCGATTTTATCAGCTCTATAGTATTAGTGTTAAAAATAGAGTGTATGAGCGCCACAGAATCAACTTTTTTTTAAAAAAAGTGATGAATGTTGTGCCTTACACTACCCAAAGCCAAAATACCAGATCGATTTGCGCAGCCTTTTTTTTTTTTTTTTTTTTTTGTTAGTGTGCTTTTTTATACGTTGTACGTTTTGTTCCTCCAATACTAACGCACATACACTATATATATATATATATATACCAGTACTAAAGACCAGATAACAGTTCGTTAACTGAAACGACAAAATTGAAGAATTCCGCGCAGTGAATAAAAATAAAGAAACTATGATTAGAAAGGGATTAGAAGAGATTGTGACTTGGATTTTTTTAAACTCACTGGTTTGGGCGATGATTCCGGCCCACGACTGTCCTGTTAAACTTAAATCCAAACAGTAAAACCTGAACACATAACAATCCTGTTGTCACTGGCTGTCCACTGTGCTCAAACAAAGTGCCTCTTCGATTTTATCAGCTCTATTAATGTTAAAAACGGAGTGAATTAGAGTACTTAATAGAATACATAATGGGGATATTGTATTTTGTTTACATTGTGGAGTGTTTTGGTCTACCACTAGCCCTATACATTGGACACAATTGGTGGGCTTAGCTTCTGAAGATGGCTTGGAACTTGCCTCACTCCAAACCAAGCATTTCCCAGAAACTTATCCTGTTTTCACAAGGTACCGACGCGACGAAGCAGTGGATGCCTATCACCGACATAATAAAAATAATAGTATAATTATAGCACAAAAAACAGAGATTACTTTAGTGCCACGACATTGTCAGCAAGAATGATTCTATTGCTTGTATTTGTAATGAAAATTATAATGTTAGCAATTGTTGTGATGATGATGATGATGATAATAATAATAATAATAATAATAATAATAATAATAATAATAATAGCAACAACAACAACAATAATAATAATAATAATAATAATAATAATAATAATAATAATAATAATAATAATAATAATAATAATAATAATAATAGCAACAACAACAACAACAATAATAATAATAATAATAATAATAATAATAATAATAATAATAATAATAATAATAATAATAATAATAATAATAATAATATTACTCCTACCTCTTAGCGTTATCGATCAAGAGTCTTGTCACAGTGGTTATCGCCTAACTGTGATGCCATTAATATGTTTACGTTACACATTGGCATAACCTGGTAAGTGCTAAGATGAGAGAGAGGGAGAGGCGCATCTCTGAACGTGGCATCCGACCAAAGCGATGCTGAGCTAGTGCTGAGTGCGATCATGGCCTAGTGGCTACAGAGGGCCGTGGTGTGATAGAGGGCGCTTGGTAAAGGCTGCGACTAGGCTGCGACTCCACATGCTAAGACTGCCATGCACGTTATCGAAGCGAGCGGCCAGCGGACTAGCCCGCTGGTTTTTTGGATGTGACATGGGAAAATAGCTCGTCTCGCGTGGATTGCTGAAATTATGTGTTTTAATTATGCAGAGCACTGTTCGAAGAAAAAGCTTTAGAGAGAATTGGTCGTGTGCAAGTGATTCTGACCAAAGAGAGTCGCTGCAGCTATCTTAGGTATCAGTTAGAGGAGGATATAGACCGGTATTAGTACTTTTGAGTTTCCGACGATGATAATAAAAAGCTTTTGGCCAAAACCACGATGCATTGTGAAGTTCCGATAGATTTTGTTTATACCGGCCTTAATGTCTGATACGGTGCAAGTTATGCTGAGTGCTGCAATTTTTGACTCTTCGTAAAGCGCAGTGGTAGCCATTGCGAGAATTAATTTGGACTTTTCTAGGTTCGGAGTCTGCATGGGACCGAGTTTTTTTGCGTGGCTCAAGTTTCATCTTTTATTGATTTTAACCGCGATCCACGGTAATGGTAATTATAATTTCGTTAGTATTGAACTACTTTGGAATAGGAAGTGAGATGTTGAGTTGCTAGGGTGCGTGCGAATTGGTGTTTATCTCCCGAAAAGGTTCTTGGAAATGGTGCGTAGCTACTTGAGAGAGGTTACTAGCTTTGGTCATTAGGGGAGGTGGTCATGTTCTGAAACGACCCGCCCTTGCCGACATAATGTACGGCTGACGCTGATCGTGACAGTTTATAAAAGTTGATCGCTGATCGTAACGTGAATTTTGTTTTCATCCACGTGTGCGAGGACGCATTCGCGAACTTATGATAAACAAATTTAAGAAAAAAAAAAAGACAAGAAAAGAATCCACCACTATCCACTTTATCGGCAGCTAACAGAGGAGGAAAAGAAAAAGAGCTTAAGAATCTTAGCATGATGGGCTCGGTTACCACCTTACCAGACCGCGATGGTTCTGCTGAAGATGTGGCGGAGGAGAGGGATGAGTTGCCAGAACTTTCGGAACTGCCCAATTATGGCCTGCACACTCTAGCGCCGTGGACAAGCCGCCCTGCTCGCTCTACCAACAGCACCGCACGCTCCAGCAGGTCGACGAAGAAGAAGCCCAGCAAGACGGGCTCGACGACCGCCGTATCAAACTGTGCTGTGCCCGCCGAAGAGTGCGATGAATTGCTAGGATCGCGAGAAGAAGTGCCTCAGCTTCCTGATGGTCTCCTTAATCGCTCGACCAATTGCACCTCCCTCTCCAAAAAGTCGATCGACAAGCCAAGAAAGGCGAGCCCAGCAGCTACTTCGCTCGTCAGGGCTGGCGAGCGTGTCGTGGAAGAAAGGGACGTGTTGCCAAAACTCCCCAACTATGGCCTTCACACCCTGGACCCATGGACTAGTGGCCCTAGCCGCTTCACCAGCACCACCGATCGATCCAAAAAGTCGATGAAGAAACCAAGATGGACGAGTCCAGATGCTTCCTCGCTTGTCAGTGTTAGTTCTGAAGAGGAGCGCAACGCTGAAGAAAGGGATGAGTTACCAGAACTCCCTAATTATGGCCATAGTCGATCCACCAACAACGCCTCAAGCTCCATGAGATCGATCAAGAAGCCTAGCGAAGGAAGCTCGATTTCCGCCTCAGCACAACACCGTGGTGGCTCTCTTGACGAGCTAAACGCGAAGGACAAAACTGGGCTGCCAGAACTTTCTCAGCTTCCTTCACACCCTAGCTCCATGGTCTGACGACTCAGCCCGCTCCACCAAAAGCAAAACCCGCTCCACTACCAAGACCAGCTCCGCCCGCCCAACCAACAGCACCACCCGCTCAACTACCAGCACCACTGTTGCCACTACAACCACCACCGCCCGCTCAGCTAACAGCACCACTGTTGCCACTACAACCACCACCGCCCGCTCAGCTAACAGCACCACTGTTGCCACTACAACCACCACCGCCCGCTCAGCTAACAGCACCACTGTTGCCACTACAACCACCACCGCCCGCTCAGCTAACAGCACCACTGTTGCCACTACAACCAGCACAACCCCCTCAGCTAACAGCACCACTGTTGCCACTACAACCACCACCGCCCGCTCAGCTAACAGCACCACTGTTGCCACTACAACCACCACCGCCCGCTCAGCTAACAGCACCACTGTTGCCACTACAACCACCACCGCCCGCTCAGCTAACAGCACCACTGTTGCCACTACAACCACCACCGCCCGCTCAGCTAACAGCACCACTGTTGCCACTACAACCACCACCGCCACCAACCGTATCAGTCGCAGACGCCTGAGCTTCGCGGAGCGCTGGAGGCGTGGTCATAACTTTGTCGTCTGCTGGGTGGGCAAAGGCCTCGTGCTTTGTGACCTGTGTCTGCATAAGATTGTCTGGACATGGTACATGCGCTGCGAGTGTGAGTACTAAATTAACTCCCATCGTTCCGAACATCTTTTTAGTTTTAATGTTTTCGTTATTCGTTCACGAGCTAGCAAATCACTGTTTATAAAATATTCATCCAACCAAACCTCTAGATAGATCAAAATGCATCAGGGATCGAAACGGGCCATCCCGTCAATAGGGGAAGGTGAATATTTTAGTGATGTTCAACCTGTAAGACCAGTAGACTAAGTTTGCTTCAAAGTATCGACTTTTCTTTAACTGACTGTGTCACCTCAACTTATCCGCAGGAAGTCATTAAAACGTCACGAACTTTATTATGTGCGGTCTTCATCAAGTAAAAAAGAGTTAAGACATTTCTGGTTCGTAGTTGATCACAATAACCATCTTTTATTTATTTATTTATGTTTATGAATAAGAGAGAAAAGCCTCTCCCGTGGATAACTCTTCCCTGGAGTCCTGTGTAAAATTTTGTTTCATTGGTTATTTCCCTTTGGAAAGAAACTGCGACTTTTAACGGTTCCGCCGTGTCATTAACTTTATAGCTTGTAGATCTATAATTATTTCTTAAACAAGTCGTGTCTTGAGCTTAATTGTCGCGATATATCTACTTGAATACCGCAAGCTGCTAGCACTGATTGGGCTTTGTTTTAAATTATTATGAACACAAACAATATTGGAAATGACTTCTAGGCACCTCAGTCTACCCCTTTTTTATTCCCCAAGCTCATCCAACCGTGGTTGCCGCAAGGCGGCCTATTTAACCAAATAAGAAACAGTAAAATAACCCGAGTCATTATCTGTCACTCGATTTGTTGAATATAACCTTATGTAGATCTGCCGAAAGTCACGGCCTGGGTCTAGAGCCCAACACTCTGGACTGGTGCTTTGGGAAGCGATAAATTCTAGCCACCTGGACCTGTCACTCTCGGCTTATTAGAAATCCTCATCATCATCATGATTATTATTATTATTATTATTATTTTTTTTTTTTTTTTTTTACGCTTCAGTCAATTTTTTTAAATAGTCTTTTTTTTTTATTTAGATGGGTGTTTATTTGTGACGGTAAAGTTTTGGCATTTGCAATTACTGAATCTTTCACTCTCTTAATATCTCTTTTTGTCTATCACCAAGTCTCTCTCTCTCTCTCTCTCTCTCTCTCTCTCTCTCTCTCTTTCTCTCTGTCTCAATTTTTTTTTAGTATTATAACTATCACCATAAACTTAATGTAGTTTTGTCATTTTTGTGCTGTTTTATCAAGTAAAATGCTATGTTAGTGAGACGTGAACGCATGCAGAACATCTCTGTGTGAGTTTATTTTTAGCGTCCCTATTGCTCCCCGTAGAATCTTAATTTGCGGAGAGTGTACAACATCGGGCATTTGTCACACTTCTATCGGATTGGATTTTATATTGTTTATATCAATAGATTTAGCTCATTAGATAAAGTATTTTTTATTTGGATAAAATTTTACATTCTTCTTCTTCTTCTTTTTCTTGTTGTTGTTGTTATTATTATTATTATTATTATTATTATTATTATTATTATTATTATTATTATTATTATTTTTATTATTATTATTATTATTATTATTATTATTATTGTCATTATTGTTATTATTATTGTTGTTGTTGTAAAGAAAATTTAAAGTTGCATGAAGTGCACCCTGTCCGTCCCACAGCTAATGACCTGTTCAATCTGTGTCCACCTGGGCTACTCTTGGGTGTGGATAGCGATCGTTATTCGTCTTCTGTTTCTCAGTTTTGCCCCGAAGAAGCGAAAATAAAAGGCGAAACGTTTTCTATGTTAATATTATATACAATTTTTCTTACTGAGTTATTTTTCCTCAAGTTCAAGTTGTTAACTGTTTTATGTTATTTTCCACAATTATAAACTTACAGATTTTCTTCCCAAAAACCGTTGTACGCCTTCCTTCCCTTACTAAACCGACACCTCGCAAGAATCAACAAACCTCAGGCCACATAAAGCTTTCTTCACACAACACCCGTCCGTTTCATTGGGTTGAGGACCACAAAAGTAGGGATTTTTGACCGTGAACTGTATCACCTTCCGTCCCTTTGTAGATGTTCTGGGCTTGGACCTAAAGAGAGCTTAGACTTCAAGCTAGGGATATGAGGTAATAATGAAACACGGATTGGAGGTAGGGGGGAAAGGGGTGCACTGTGGAGACCAAACACGCCCATTGTTGGACGAGGAAGCTCTACACAAAGACATACATCTAGATCGCCGCCAGGCTGTTAGAAAGTTTCGGAACTTCTGTTCATGTGCGTGTGGTGCAATGAATTGGCGTAACATAATTTCTTTCTTTTTTTTTCTTTTTACGAAGAAGGTTCTTTAATTATCTTCAATTCTTAAGAGGGTATGCAGAACAGTAAGAAGTAACTTATTAAAACCTTTATATGTAACCTAATGTGTTCATGAAAAATGTTACCTATGTAATATTGAAATGATTTAAAAAAATACGCATTGCACAAAAGCCTTAAGGTCTGCGCTAAAATATAGTGGCACCCACACACACAGTGCCCCCACAAAAAAGTGCAGTGGTAGTGTTTGTATTATGACACTGTCGCTTAACAGAAAAACTTCAGAAGATGTTTCCAGAAATTTCATTTTTTTTTTTAATTATTTTTTGGAGTCGGTACTCGGTAGCGTCTCTTGTCTTGTTTCAATCTGCTATGACGGTGAGAATCATGCGAGACTTGGGCTGTGAAAACATGGGGGCAGAGTGTAGGAAGGGAGATTGAAGCAATCAACTCTGGATAGATGTAGATGCAATCATCGGTTTGGCGTGGATTTATCAGGAATATATATTTATTATAAATGTATGGATTTGGAATTAGGCCTCTGGAGTGTATAGGAGAGCGGGGGGGGGGGGGGGGGGAGAGAGAGAGAGAGAGAGAGAGAGAGAGAGAGAGAGAGAGCGAGGGGGGGGGGAGAGAGAGAGAGAGAGAGAGCGAGGGGGGGGGGGGAGAGAGAGAGAGAGGGGGGGGGGGAGGGAAGAAGGATCTGGATCGCGCGCAGTACAGTTGAAGAACCTGTGAACGGTTTCAGTTAGTGACTTTGACTGCTGGGGTCGACACCTCCACAGTATTGGCCAGTCAGTGTGACAGTCCCAGACCCTAGACCCTCGCGTGGGCAGGAGGTATCGGGTGACTAGACACTTGTGTTCTAACCTTTGATGTTCCCAGGATAGAGGTGGTCTAGGCCCTAGCCGTATCTTAGACCTATGGGATTGGGATGAAATTATGCTTAGGTACTGAGTGTGCCGTGTTTTCGAAATAGATATCAGATGTTACCACCTCCGTCTTCTAGTTAGAACTTACATAGGAAAGAGATATTCATGCCAATTTTTTGTTGTTGTTTTTTTTTTTTTTTTGTGTGTGGAATTGACGATTTGATCTTAATAATATATCAAGAAAATTAATACGTTGGAAAATATAATTTTATATAAATTTATTTATAAACGGCATTATGGTGATTTTTTTTTTTAAAGAAGAAAATTTCAGGAGAAAAATTAAAACTGCGTAGTATTAGAAGCGATAATAATTGTGCGATTTTCTAGATTTGACGATCAAATATATGCGATAAGATTGTTACTGTTGTGATTTCCTTTGGAACAGCAGCTGGCATCATGCAACATAAAGATTAACAGTACAGTCGCACCGTCCCCCAGTGGTGATGCATACTGTGATGGTAGATCTAATAATTTATATCTCTAGTGGTGCTACAGGTGGTGATACTTAGCTATCGCTACTTCATCAGTGTTTCGCCGAGCTAATAACTTTCTTTTTTTTTCTTTTAATGTGAAGCTGAGTGGATTTGTAATGATGACCAGCTGACTAGCTGATGATAGAAAATACCACTACAGATCATATCATTAATTTTGTATTTGGGACACAATTATGAATCATTTCTGAAAGCATGGATGTAAATGCACTTTTGACGATAGTTTGCCCGTGAAGTGATCGCTGTGGAAAATTTGTCTGGATTTTTCTATATACAATATTATATGAATACATACATACATACATACATACATACATACATACATACATACATACATACATACATACATACATACATACATACATACATACATACATACATACATACATACATACATACATACATACATACATACATACATACATACACACACACACACATACATACATACATACATACATACATACATACATACATACATACATACATACATACATACATACATACATACATACATACATACATACATACATACATACATACATACATACATACATACATACATACATACATACATACATACATACATACATACATACATACATACATACATACATACATACATACATACATACATACATACATACATACATACATACATACATACGTACATGTGCTATCAGACATATCGAATTAATAATGTGACTGGGAGAGGTTAACGTATCCAGACTTTCTTGAAGGGCAGATCAAACGGTTTCATTAAAATTATCGCCTCCGAGGAATCGTGATGGTGGTATTACATTGTATCATTGCTGGTCGCATTTTAGAAACGAACTTTCTTTACGGTGAATCGCTTTATAAATATGACGAGGTTTGTTTTCTTTCGACATAGATATGACGAGATGTATTTTCTTTTTGACATGATTATTGTTGTGATTTTAAATATCAATCAGTTCACGTCTTGTCTAATTCACTCTTATCGGTCAAGAAAATAAAGTTTGTTATTGAAAGCAAGGGTGTGGTTGCTAAACAATCGATCCGCTTAATAACCAGGAAAAGGGTTTTGTCAAAGCACGCTGCACGATTCTAGCTAGTGAATCTCTTCTCTCTCTGTGTGTGTGTGTCTCTTTCTCTCTCTCTCTCTCTCTCTCTCTCTCTCTCTCTCTCTCTCTCTCTCTCTCTCTCTCTCTCTCTCTCCCTCTCTCTATCTATCTGTTCAGCAAATAATAATTAACAGTTTCTAGTCAAAATGAGCTGCCAATGGCCGGCTTGACTATAGACTTTTTCCGATTTTTCCCCCGTGCGAGTCTACAGTGAGCGGTCTATTTTTGTTGTTTTGTCTTTAGTCTTGTCAACAGGTGGGCGCGCCCCTAGCTTGCCCTGTGTGTCCAGTGATAGCGATCCGCCCCTTAACTAGGGAATGGAATCCCCCTAATTTTGTATCATGGAATCGAGGCTGTGGTAACCCACACTTGACAATTGACGGCCATGTTTGGTAAACAATAATACGTGTATATTGGAGCGTTGGGGGTCAGAATCATGAGTCATGAGAGGAGGGATGGGGGAGGGAAAAAAAGGGGGAGGGGGGGGGGGGTGAACAGGTTGTGGCGCCTGTCGCAGTCATATGATACATGTATTGTAATATTGTAATATAATGTACCACCCATGATTTAGGGTTCGATCCTTGGCGTTGGTGCTGGGCGAGGAATCGAGATGGATAAATATTATTTTTATTATTATTATTATTATTATTATTATTATTATTATTATTATTATTATTATTATTATTATTATTATTATTATTATTATTATAATTGTTATTGTTTTTATTGTTGTTGTTGTTGTTGTTGTTGTTATTATTATTGTTTTTGTTGTTGTTGTTATTATTTTTATTTTTATTTTTATAATGATAGCTCATAAAATAATCTTGTCGGGGGACTGTCTCATTAGAAGGACTCACGTGATGCGATCTTCACAGGATCTAAATCTGATCTGAACATCATATTTATACGCCTGGAAGCTGTTTCCTGGTCAGTCTTTTGACTGCGTGGTTTTTTGTTTTTTTTTTATTGTCTCTAAAAGCTGGTTAAGTTTAACACATTATTGGGTTTTATAACTTTTTGCAGGTGATAACACGTGAGAGATCGAAGAGGCTAATACTAAAAGTTTCTTTAAAAAGCTGGGACAATCCCACTTTCGATTCCCCCATTCAGCACAATACACTTTGCATTATGCATCTTTTGAGCTGCACCGTTTTGAGTGGTTTTTTTTTAAATCTCCGTTTTGATCCTCGGTGGAAAAGAAGACTGCCCTGTTACCTGTAGTTGTAAATTCTTCAATTTTACACGTTGTTCTGTATGATCACCCTCTCTTATATAATACAGTCTCAAGAAATAAACGTATTTAATCGATGGAGCTGAAGCGGAAAACGGATAATCAAGGCAATAGAGCGGATCGCAGACATAATAGTAATATATAAATAGGTCTAACTTGACACCCCAAGTCATTCAGAAAATGAATAAGATTTGCCAAGTGAAAACACGGCTGAAAGTCTGAAAGCGATTTTAACTGAGGCTACGATTATCCTTCTGCGAGCGCTTTCTCTCGTGTGCAGCACGCATTCAATCTGAGGTGCAGTCATAGTAGTGCCAGATATACTGCGCTGATAGTACGACGAAAGTTTGTCAGCCCTAGCACATTGATTGTACGCTATGGTGCATAACCTCGTGACTGTGTAACTAACACACACACTCTCTCTCTCTCTCTCTCTCTCTCTCTCTCTCTGTATCTATCTAGCGCTCTCTATCTCTTTCTCTCAATATTTATATATCTGTAAATGTATTAGTTGTTTTTTTTTTTTTTTTTAATTATTTCAGGTAATTATAAATACGTGTCGTAACCCCCCCTTTCTCTGGGCACAGGTTTTAAACTGGTAAGGACTGAACAATGTTCATACAGATTCCATGTAGGTCTATACTCCTTATGTCAGAGACAAGACCGCGAGAGAAAAACTTAGATCTATGGCTGTGCACCAAGAAGTTCCCCCCTCTCTCCCCTTCTTATTCTTACATCTCACTTAATATTGTCAGCTTTGCTCATCATTTCCTTAATCACTCGCCGCTAAACATCAAAAGACGGTGGGCCTCAGACAGGTGTCTAGACTCCACCGCCATGAGGAGGGTAACTAGCCAGTCAAACGGTCAGCTGGTCAGTCCCTTCAGTTACTCTGGAAACTAGGGCTCTCTTTATCGCACTCTTTAGATCCGCCAGTTAAAACCCGGGAAAAACGACAGTAGTACATGTGCAACATATTTGGGACGTTTTCACAGGGGTTCAGATGTCCATCTACAACACAAACAAATTTTAATGGATTTTAATCGACTGTTTTATTTTTAGGTCTATCGTTCCGTCCAGTTACGTCACGGGATATCCAGCCAGTCAAACGGTCAGCTGGTCAGTCGCTTCAGTCACCTGGGAACTTGGCACGCTTTATCGGACTCTTCAGATCCGCGAATTAATAGCTTTTTAGCCGCCCGTTTTATTTTTAGGTCTATCGTTCGGTCCGGTTATGATGTCTCTAGGACCAAGACCCTCGGTCAATCGCACCAGTCGAGGCCACGTCCGGTGACCTTGACCTATCATGGCCGAGTGCCAGAGTTTCCAAGCGTTTTTAACCAGTTATCGGGTATTTACACTCCTGCGTGCAGGTACTTTACTCGCAGTTCTCCGTATGAGGAGAAAGTACTCGGGTGCTCGGTTTGTGTAAAGAACTGTCTTTATAAAGTGTACGCGATTATTAGTTTATCCTGTTTCTTTAGAATAAATCTACGTTACACGCAATCATGAAATGGAAAACAGAATGAACGTTACGGTTTTCCCCACTGGTTAACTAACCGCTTTAAGTTATGTCTGTACATACCTGACTCCTTCTGCCTACATGATTGTATTTCTGCCTATACAAGTATGTATGTATCAAGCATCAATACTTATGTTTTGGTGCCGCTTTCTTCGACAGTCGTGGGTGTCTTGCGTTTTTGTTTTTTTTCTTAATGTCGTTTTGTTATGTTTTTCCTCGCTTAGATATTAATTTTTGCCACCCGTTTCCTTATTTTCTCTTTTGTTCTTTGCACGCCTTTAAGTGCTCCAGGAGAAGAAATAGTTTTGAACCTCTCTTGAATCATCTAGAATCTAGACAATTTCATGATGGTGGCACGAACTTTTGCCCACATCAAAACAATGGAAAAGAGAGGACAGTGGGCGTTCTTAATGCTAACAATGCTTTTTTTTTAATTTAGTCGTGTAAGACAAAACAAAAACAGGTGGCCCTAAAAAAAAGTGTTTATTGTCGCAGACGGGAAAGGGCAATGCACAGAAAAGCCCTCGCCTCTGCCCAACCCCTCTTTATTACCGACGGAAGAGTGGTGACTTGATGTGTTTTCCCTCCGTTTAGGAGTGGATCAGTGGCAAATTAGGGGAAAGGCAGGGGGTACATGGCTTTTTTGTTTGTGTGTGTATGTCCGCGATTATATAATAACTAATGTGCATTGCCCACCGAATATTGTGATATTTTTGGGGCCTCTTGTGACATTAGTTTATTCTCCTTGCGTATATTTTTGGCGTGTGACAGGAGAAATTAGATTGAAATTGTTGAGGTGGGGCTGAGGTCTAAATTTGCTTACCGGTAGAGCTGGATTTACTTTTTTATTATAAAAATAAAATTTGAAACACTCTCGATTACAATAAAACATCTCCTTCCAGTCCCGAATCTCTCCCACACTCTTCTCTTTCTCTCCCCCCCCTCTCTCTCTCTCTCTGTATTCCTCTCTGTCGCTCATGTTCTTACAATTCCTTCTCAATCTCTCACAATTGCTCAGTCGGCGTTACAAAACGTCTTCCAACAGAGTGACTCACACACCGTACCGTGTCGCCGCCTTTAAGACAGTGAATACACCCGTGAAAGAAAAAACTATTGTAATAGAAAAGGTGATCCCCTGCCAACACGGCAGATGTTAAATCCCTCGATCAGAAGTTTTATGGTCGCTGTCAAATGCTAAGAAAGGCAGAAAATAATGAAAGTGAGGGAAAAAAATTAAATCCCGAGCACGACCTTTTAACCCCCCCTAAAAAAAAAACAAAAAAAAAAAACAACAACACACACATAAGTTCGCTTTCACAATCACTCCCATTTCCCCCCTAAGATTTCTTGCAACTTAGTCTTGGTCTCTCTCTCTCTCTCTCTCTCTCTCTCTCTCTCTCTCTCTCTCTCTCTCTCTCTCTCTCTCTCTCTCTCTCTCTCTCTCTCTCTCTCTCTCTCTCTCTCGATCTCTCTCATTTTTTTTACCATGACCCGGAAGTGAAGTTATGTACTGTTTAACAAAAAAACTTTTTGAAAGATTATTTTAATGTACTTATTTGCATAGCGATATTCATTTTGAAGATTTTTTTAAAAGATATTTATTGCTGAAAAGCTATGCATCTCTTTGAATCAAGTCGCTTGTGTGTGTGATAGAGAAAGAGGGAGAAGGAGGAGAATTAAGGATGGGCATGAAGTGTATCACTCCCCCTTGTCCACAGATTGATTCTTTGTTCTTCCCCATCCCTCCTCTCACAGCTGGTAGAGTAACGTTAGACCCTGGCCCTCCGTATTCCTCCCACTCCTATTCAAATCATCGAAAAATCTAGGATCGCTTAGGCGACGAAAACAATACTTAGAAGTTCGAACCACTGAAACTCCTTGTCTTGCTTATGGCTTAGGCGATGGAAAAACTTCTATAAAACACGTTGACAACGAGGATAGGGCCCTGCCAGTTTGTGTGCGTGTGTGGTGGCTGTGATGGCGTTTTGTGGTCCGCCCAGTGATCTCGCATGGCGCGAGTGGCCCCATTTGCACCCCCCCATCCCCGGGCTCGGTGCATGTGTGCTGGTGAGGTCTCACACTATTGAATTACACTGCTGTGTGCGGTCTCTGTTTATTGCCATGCCGTGCGGCTGTGATTTTTACAGGTTATTGTTAGTGTTTTATCGTATATCACAAAGTTTCTTTTGATGTAGCGCATTCTGCCCGAGATTTTTCCAGGAAGTGTGTCCCTTGTATACATAATTAATATATGTGCGTATTTTTTTTTTTTTTTTAATTTCATTATTCGATAACTTCTATGTCGCACAGCTGTTTAATCTTGTTCACGTGTACACATTTTTCAGGATTTTTTTCTCTCTCTGTGTCGAATAAATACGGATTGTTTCAGTGGTTGACAGTCGCACAATAATGCCTTCATGATGTAGCTTGTAACTGATGATTCCACTGTGTTAAGTTTAAAAAAATGTTTGCTTCTTTAGAATTATGGTAAAGTGTTGCTTACATTTTAATGAGTCTGTAGGAGCAATTAGGTGTTAGCTGTAATTCAACATTGGTGAGAACGTTGAGTATAATTATTATTTCGTGTGTTTTCTCTGTGAGAGGCCATGAGCGGCCTTGTTTTCTTCTGGATTTCGATATGTTTCGTATTTAACTTTCTGGTTTTATGTATTGTTTTTAGCAATTTCATTTTATTTCAGTTAAGAAGCTCTTGTAATGCGTAAGTAATTAGTATGATGAGCGGCTGATGTGGATTTAATTATCCAATGGTTATTATATTTATCTCATCAAATTTTTTGTCCCAATGATAATAAAAGAGCGAAAAAGTTAATGGTGCGAGAAGCTTTTTTTTTTTTTTTTGTTCCTCCTCCTCCTCCCGCCCTCTTCATAGTGCACTCTTTCTAAGGCCCTATTCGTATCAGAGGAGAAAATAGTTTTAAAAAATTTTTTTTTAAATAAAATGAAAAGAGGTAAAAATGATTGTATATAATTATGGTTGGAGGTTAGGTTGTGAGGGGGAAAGGGTGCGTCTCATGCTCAGCGTCTTCACTAAAAGAACAGCCTGATGTTTGAGAGATGGTGGTGGTGTGTGTGTGTGTGGGGAGGGGGGGAGGAGGTTGAGTGCGCGCTTGAGATGAATGGACGCTGGACCCTGTGTGACAGCTGGACACAGCTGGTAGTTGAATGATACCCTCCATCCACCCAGCCCGTAAATACGCCACTCGGTGCCGCTTGCACGCTCCAAGATTCAATCTGTGCTCGGTCGGGGCGCTAGCAGCCACGTCTACTGTCTTCTTCGAGTCCAGAGTTTGCCGTTGTATTGAAGTTAGTTGGGCAGCCTCAGTCTTTCCAGGATAATCCTCTTCTCCCTCTATCTATCTGTCATCACTTTAGATTCTTATCATTCTCCTCCAATCCGCACTACGTGTATTATTTACTGCCATCCCGCTCGCTCACAAATTTCTGTGCCACGTCTGTTGTCTTTTTCAAGTCTTGAGTTTACCGTTTCGATTAAAGTTAGTTGAGGAGCCTCTGTGATTCCAGGATATCCTCCTCTCCCTAGATTTATCTACTTTCATTAAAGACCTTTATTTCCTCCTTTCCGCACTCCGTGTATTTACTCGCTCACAAACTTTTGTGCCACTTCTGTTGTCTTTTTCAAGTCTAGAGTTTGCTGTTCGATTGAAGTAAGTTGAGTATCCCGTGCGATTCCAGGACCATCTTCAGCTCTCCCTAGATTTATCCACCATCGCTGTAGACCCTTATATCCTCCCACCCGCACTATTGACTTCCATCCTACTCGTTCACAAAGTTTTGGGGCACGTCTATTGTCTTCTTCTAGCCTAGAGTTTGCCGTTCGATTGAATTTAGTTGGGGAGCCTCTGCGATTCCAGGATATCCTCCTTTCCCTAGTATATTTATCCATCTTCACTATACATCAGGTATGTCCAAAGTCTGGCCCTCCGGCCAAATGCGGCCTGCAGCCAATGGCATAAAATCAATAATAATTAATTTTTAATGGTTTATAGAATGTCAGGCTGAATGGTCAACCCCCACACATTTTCGTATCACCAAATCTGGCCCTCTTGGCAAAAAGTTTGGACACCCCTGCTCTAGATCCTTATCTCCCCCCAATCCGCATAACATGATTCTATTTACTACCTCCTTACTGGCCCACAAACGTCTGTTGATTTGGAACTTCGCAAGAAACGAAGTTTTATTTATAGCTGAAATAATAACTAATTCCTCCTAATTTTTCTATGTAATAAATGAAACAAGAATATTTGAAAAGAGGAATCAAAGCGAAACAAAGAATATCGCGCGTACATCTTTGTGTTTACGTATGCTTTTTTGGCTTTCCAAGAGGTGAAAGATGTAGGAATCCCCTCGAAAATAAGTATTATTATTTTGTTTTAAATCTCAACGCGTGCGTGCGAGCTCTGGCGCACCTCAGTTGCGCCCTTGCTCTTGCCTGACACGTAAACAACTGCTCTGAATTGAAGGATAGCTTTACTAGCTGCTAGACACGGGGCTCTGTTATCTTATCTTTATTATACCGTCTCCGATTTTTTATGTTGCCAAGGCAATCGACTCGAGTTCCCGCATTTTCACCGAATGTGTGTGTGTGTGTGGAACGAGTGTCTTAGGTAAGTTCTGGTCTTTCTCTAGCTCTCTGCTACGAATTTTGTTGGTGGAATTGATTTATTTATTAACTAATTTGGCTATACATTTCATTATTCAGATTATTTTTTGTAGGGGGCAAATTATGAGGTTCATAATGGAATGATCTTCTAACTGGATAATTCGGAAGAGCACATAGCAAGCTTGTTTTAGGTGTAAACCCCCCCCCCCTTTGTGTCGAAGGCGAAGCTGCTCTTCTTTAAAGTTTTGATCCATTGCCCTGTACGTGAGAGTGAAATACTGTAGCGTACTGTAGGTGACAGAGGATGTCACAATGACATTATGCATTACGTGTATGTACCGTTCTTACCTACCAAGCTCTGGCCATCGTCCCTCTAACAGGATCTGAGAGAATAAACCGACGTGTTGTCCTTGCCAAAGGCGTAATATCTCGGGTTTCTTTGCGGTCCAATGTGGCAACTTGCCCTTTTTGAATGCGCTCTTTGCATCGGACTTTGGTTTTAAAGAGACTACAATCATGCAGTGTTACGAGTAGCGGAGAATGTTCATCCTTTGTTGTTTCGTCTTCTTGTCGGGCAAATTCGGGGATTCCCTGAACTATCTATTCTCCATACCTGCAAGATGTGGCCCGACTCATTCTTCAATAACTGAGAATCCCTGACAGGTATTTGGACGGGATTGGGGACTGCATTCTCGATGCATGCTCTCTCTCTCTCTCTCTCTCTCTCTCTCTCTCTCTCTCTCTCTCTCTCTCTCTCTCTCTCTCTCTCTCTCTCTCTCTCTCTACCTCCCCTTTCTCTCGAGCAGGGAAGGGTGCCAAAGTTGTGGCCGACACCAGACTGAAAACAACACTTCAAGAATGAATGTGCTTTGTACTTTGAACCTTGCTTTGTACATGTAGCATGCTCTTAAGCCCGAGTTAGAGAAATTAAAAAAAAAAAAAAAATGAAGTTTCGGGCTGAGTCTGCGCCAATTTCTTCACACATTCGAGGTGAACAAAGGGATAAAGAAGAAGATGCAAAGGAAAAGAAACGTGCGGAAGAGTTGATGCTTTAGCGGGGGTTGGAGCTCGTCGCCTTTCAACAGAGCTTTCACGCTGTCAAAATGGTGCGCGAAAAGACAAATTAATTGCGAGACGAGAATGCGACAGATATTCGCAAAGCATGCACTTTTAATATTACATACAGCTGAAAACAGTTCTCTGCTCTGCCATTTACCTCTGCTCTTTTTTTTTTTTTAATTCTTTTTCACAACTTCCATTTACAACGATGTTATCTCATAAACTGTAAACTGCGTCTTGCATCTCAATTTTTCATACTTTTTGGCATAAGCCTTTTTTTTTCCCTTTAAGATTTTGTTTTTTAAAGAAAAGAGAACGAGACGTTACTGATATATATATATTTAATCAGGTCTAACCAAGCGATTTTTTCTTCTTCAAGATTTTTATTGGGGGGGAGGGGGGGGATGCAAACGAAAAGAGAACCAGACGTTACTGATAGATTTATTTAATCAGCGCTCACCGAGCGTCCTTCATATCTCCTGCTTCCTGTCTTGGTTTTTTTTTTTACCTCTCCTCCTCTCGTTTAGCTCCGTGTGTGTGTGTCAAGGTGACCAACTCGTCACCATTCATCACTCAGTCAGCTTAAAGCTCACTATTAGTGATATATATAGACTCTCTGTGTCATCTCGAAATTGCTTTTGTCCCTTTCAATACAAGAGCTCGAATTCTCTTGGCGCTCGACTCATCTCTAAGGAATCGCATCTAAACAAGATGAAAAATAATACAGTTATTCAGACGTACGTTTTTTTGTTTTGTTTTGTTTTGTTTTGTTTTTTAATTTGCCGCAACCGCCAGGAATTGCCCGCCAACCGTATATTTTTCATACTTCGCCATTTTTTTTTTTTTTTGTGCGATAGTAGAATGTTACAGACCTTTCAGAATTACGGTTTGGCCGTATATTTCTTACGGCGACGAGCGAAAAATCAAGGTTTGCGGGCAACTTTCGGCGTCTCTCGGCGAGCTGAAAAACATAGTTACGTCTGTAAACTTCATTAGTTTTCTTCTGGTTTAGAGATTGTGATCCCATTCGATGCTCTTTTAAAGAACTGTCCATACTTGAGCTGTTGGTATTCTTACCTTATTCGTTCTTGTTGTTTCGGGGAAGAAGGCAAAAAAAAAAACACCATGACCCGTAGATCTATCAGGGCGTGCGTGTTTATTAAGACTGATACTTCGGTGAGAAGGATTTTCGCGATTTTGCCTCCGCTGATAAGAAAAAAAAAAACTTAACTCTCTCATTTGAACTTCCCTCTTTTTTTTTTTTTTTCCTTTAATATCTGTAATTTCCCTTGGAGAGCCTCAATAATTATATGACGTACGTTTAGTTATTTTATTTCATCTCTTGGCAGATGTGACGGTGCACCTTGCCAAAAAAAGAAAAAAAAAATGCTCAGAAAGATGAGAGTAGGTTATGACTGAACGTAAGAGTACGGCCGCATGGGTTATAAAATGATCTGAATCTAGAGGGGGAGAGATAATACTGTGCTTAGAGTTGGATGGTGATGATTGATAAGGGCTTAACAAAAATGATGTGGATCGGTGATCGAGGGTTTGGGATCAAAGAAAGCGAAAGGGGTAGAACTTCAAAGAAGGGGGAAGCGACACACTCTGCTGTGTTAGGACTGAGCTCCTGGCTGTTTCTTTATTATAGCAACGCGCGTGAGTGAGAGAGGGAGAGAAAGAGGAGTCCCTGCTGTGTTAGGACTGAGCTCCTGGCTGTTTCTTTATTATAGCAACGCGCGTGAGTGAGAGAGGGAGAGAAAGAGGAGTCCCTGCTGTGTTAGGACTGAGCTCCTGGCTGTTTCTTTATTATAGCAACGCGCGTGAGTGAGAGAGGGAGAGAAAGAGGAGTCCCTGCTGTGTTAGGACTGAGCTCCTGGCTGTTTCTTTATTATAGCAACGCGCGTGAGTGAGAGAGGGAGAGAAAGAGGAGTCCCTGCTGTGTTAGGACTGAGCTCCTGGCTGTTTCTTTATTATAGCAACGCGCGTGAGTGAGAGAGGGAGAGAAAGAGGAGTCCCTGCTGTGTTATGACTGAGCTCCTGGCTGTTTCTTTATTATAGCAACGCGCGTGAGTGAGAGAGGGAGAGAAAGAGGAGTCCCTGTCTCCCCCTCTCTCACACTCCCTCTCGCTCTATCTCTCTAGCTTTCTTTCTCTCGCCCTCTTTCTCCATCTCTCTCTCTCTTTTTCTCTCCCTTTTCTCCGTCTATCATTTTCTGTCTCACACTCTCAGACTCCCTTTCTCCCTCTCCCCCCTCTCTCAAACTCTCTCCCTCTCTCCAACGTGTACCCAAACACGCGCGTGCTGGACGGCTTGATGTCTGCAGGTGTTGCAGGTTGGGAGATTCTTTTAAACTTTGGAAGAGTGAAAAAATATCTGCCTGGTTGATTCTAAACATAGAGATACTTTTGGGATGTAACACGTGTGTGTGTGTGTGTGTGTGCATGCAGAAATAAAAAAAAAACCAAAGAGGCCTTTATCGTACCAAATTTTGTTGATTTTAGCCTTATCATCAGGCCTATTTTCTCGACTCTCTTCCTGTTTTGTCAATCTTTTTTTATTTGTCTGTCTGTCTTTCTCTGTTTCTTTTAACACGACAGCTGTATCGATATTCTGGTGCTGTTTTGCTTACTTTTTCTTTGGAAATGTATTCTTCGTTTTCGTTTTGCCACATTTTCAAGTAATCAGGTATTTAGCCAGCAAAACAATAAGATGCATCTCCTTCGTCTCTCTCTCTCTCTCTCTCTCTCTCTCTCTCTCTCTCACCCTCTCTCTTCCTCTCTCTCTCCCCCTCCCCATACTTTCCCCTTTTTTTTCTATTTCCTCTCTCTCTCTCTTTCTCTGTCTCTCTCTCCCTCCCTCTCTCTCTCTCTCTCTCTCTCTCTCTCTCTCTCTCTCTCTCTCTCTCTTTCTCTCTTCTATCTCTATAAGTATAAGTATGTTCATGGCCGTCTGGCTGTTCCCTCTCCTCTCTTCTCTAACATCATTATGTCTCCTAGCGAGTAATGAGTATGATGAATGATGCGCGTGCGTGCCTGCTGTGTCTGAGCACCTCCCATTCCATCACGAGCAGCTAGCTAGCCGGGCGGGCGGGCGGGCGGGCGCGTGGAGCGTTTTCCCCGCACCACTAGGCACGCGAGACGGGTTCTCGAGCTCACCATCGAGAACCCTGTATGGGGTAACCCCCAGCCCCTTGGCGTAGTCTACACGTAGTTGTTAGCTGAAAGGTTAGCCGTTGGTTTATTTGTGACTCGGGTCATCGTGACAGACAGGGTAGCGGGGTTGGGTAATAGTGTTATTATTTTTACTTTGTGCGTGCACGGTGCGCTTGCGCGCGCACCTTTTTGCACGGTGCGATTTTAGTGCGTAAACAACAAGCAGACCTGGACTTCCACGGATGACGCGAATTCAAGTCATTGAGGTGACCTTTCTTGTGCTTCGTTAGGACTTTTTGTGGGATTTTCTTCGACTCAATGCGTTTTAAGGCTCGTGCTGTGTTAGATCTATACCATGGTTGTGCTTTGGTCTTTGATTTAATTTACCCTGAACAAGTTTGAAGAGAGTTCATGGCTCTTAAAACGAACTCATTTTTTTTTTTAATTTAAGCAGTTCGGTCTCAATTGTCATTTTTTTGTTGCGGGACTGGTCGATTCTGGTCAGCTTGAAATAAGTAGAGATGTGATTTTAATTTATTATATTTTCTGTTAATAATAGTCTTTAGAAGGAAATATTTTAAAAACAATAATAATCTGTTTTCTTGGAAGACTGGTTTTCTATGACTCAGTATCGCATATTTCGACTTAGAGCTTCCTGGTCGCATTTTTAAACCTCTCTGCTGATTGATCGAGAATACCTAGTGATCTACGCCAGGACGAGTCATACTGCATCGGTGGTGGGAAAGTTTGCCAGCTTGACAGGCATGGAAAAAATAAAATTCCCCAGAGCTGGGATTTTATTGGTTCAACGTTTTGTAGATAAACATACTTCGAGAGCTTCGGGTATTGTTTAGTTTATTTTTTATTATTATTATGATAGCGTTGAAACAACGTAAGGAGATCTTGAGGCTGTTCTGGTTGGATTATTGAACTTTTCGATGATTCATTTCTCACACATGCACGCGCCAAGGATGACTTCAGTTCAGTGTTATGTGCTTTCATAGAATGTGCATACTGACTTTTCGATTTTTCGTTTCTTTTCGGTAAATGAACGAGAAAAATTTTTTAAAAATCCTTTAAATTTTTGTTTTTTTTTAATATTTATTGTGATTGAAAGATTTTATTGTGTAAATGTTTAGACGTAGAGCAGAATAACAGGAACGGTATTTTTTAAATTCAAACTTTTAATTCCTGTTTTTAGTCTAGATTTTAGTTGTTTGTTTTTTGGTTATTTTTTAATTTTTTTTTGGTTGTTTTTTTTTTTTTTTTTTTGAAACTGAGACCTGTGTTGCGCAATGAAGAGTGAGAGAGAGAGAGAGAGAGAGAGAGAGAGAGAGAGAGAGAGAGAGAGAGAGAGAGAGAGAGAGAGAGAGAGAGAGAGAGAGAGAGAGAGAGAGAGTTATGTTAGGTGATTTTTTTTTTAATAATAAAACTGTAGACGGTGACTCATAGAGCAACATAGTACTTTACATTATAGTGTTATTAGATAATATCATGGTGCGACACGTCGGATATGATAAGTTTGTCGGATATAATTATTCATGCATGCGGGATGTTATCACAGTTTATGAGTCATTCACGTAAACCAGACCGTAATAGCTTAGATGATAGACTTTGTACTATTTTCATAGACTGATTGATTTAGGGGTCACCTCTTGCAGCAGCTCACTGAACTTGATTATGATCTTGTATCCCGCCGCGGCATCTCGACCTTGACCTTGGTGGCTTGCCATTATGGCATACTGTGAAAACCGTGCAGGAAATTTATATTATGCTGAGGGCTGTAGTAAATCTCATTCGATCATGCTCTGTCGAGTTATCTATCGTAAGGTTTGATTTGATATATTCCGCTCGTAAATCTTCCTGACGATATTTTTTTTTTTTTCAAAGTTGCATAAGATAGTGTCGCATTATGCGTCGGTTTGCGTTCCGCTGTCTCTTATTTTAGGATTAAACATTTTGATATGATTTTCAGTTTAGAATAGTTATGGCAGCAAAAAAAAAAAAAAAAGAATGCCACATGCACAGCAAGTTAGAGAAGTGGGTTGACTTTAGCAGCTGTTCGACTATTGTGCACAAAAAAAAAACTATCGCTCGAGTCTGTTATTTTCTCGTTCTCTCTCTTGCTATAAAACTCCAGTTATTACGAGAGTGTGTGCAGCTGTACGTCTTTCTTTCTTTCCTTCTTTTTTTTTTTTTTCCCTTAAAGCCTGTTTTTTTCCCCCTAAAGCCTGTTTTTTTTTTTAAGGGAGGGAAAAGGGGGGGAGGAAGGTATTGCATGGGATGGTCTGCAGCGACTTGATGTACGAGGAACGTTTATTTATTGTTGGTGCATAAAAATGACTTCGAGTTGGGTTTTTTTTTTTTTGGCTTCGGATCGTGGCGCGCGAGGCAGTCCCTGCCAACTTGTTACTGGTACAACTATCTGGAGTCCTGGGTTGTATCTGTCTGGCTGACGCATCGCGCTCTCTGTCGGATGTTGTTGTTTTTCTTTCTTTCTTTTTTTTTTGGGGGGGACAGTCCTGTCAATATAAGATCCTTGTTGAGTTTCTGTATTTTTTTTTCTTTTTCCTTTTAATTTTTCCCAAAAAAACCGACGGAGTTTTCAGTTTCAAAGAAACGTGAATCTTCTCGCAGGTTTTTTCTAACATTAAACTTTAAGCAGATTAGAATGATTGTGCGCTCAGGACAATTCGCTAGATGTTCATGTGGAGCAGAGCGACCTGATGAAGCGTCTGCGCTGTCGTCATCTCCTTGTTTTTACTAGAACTGTTATCACAACAGAAGGATACGACGGTCTTTCGGATCAAGTGGTGTATATTCTCTCTCTCTGTCTGTCTCTCTTTCTTTCTCTGTCTCTGTCTCTCTTTCTCTCTTTTTTTCTCTGTCTCTCTCTGTCTCTGTCTCTCTCTCTGTCTCTCTCTCTCTCTCTCTCTCTCTCTCTCTCTCTCTCTCTCTCTCTCTCTCTCTCTCTCTCTCTCTCTCTCTCTCTTTTTTTCTCTGTAAATGTAGATGTACCTTTTCGATACGTCTTTCTCTCTATATGTAAATATAGATGTACCTCTTCAATACGTCTCTCTCTCTCTCTCTCTCTCTCTCTCTCTCTCTCTCTCTCTCTCTCTCTCTCTCTCTCTCTTTCTCTGTAAATGTAGATGTACCTTTACGATACGTCTTTCTCTCTCTATGTAAATATAGATGTACCTCTTCAATACGTCTCTCTCTTTCTCTCTCTCTTTCTCTCTCTCTCTCTCTCTCTCTCTCTCTCTCTCTCTCTCTCTCTCTCTCTCTCTCTTTCTTTCTTTCTGTTTTGTCTCTATGATTTGTGGGATCCTCGTATCAGATCAGCCAGCCCAGGCGAGTTCTGATCTGGTGCTTGCCTGATCACTAAACATGACTTTGATCACCATGAAGTTGTCTGGCTATATCAACCAATATTTCGAACCTACATTCCTATCACACAATCGATCCAACCGATTACCTTTATTTCTGTCCGTCTGTCTGGTTATCTTGTTTCCAATTATCTAATCGATCTATACATATATAACTCCGGTCCGTAGATGAATAATCCCCACCCCCTTCTAAACCTTACTCTCAATCATTCTGTACATAGGTCAGTTTTCAGATTCTTGAAGTCTTTCTCTTTGCCCCCTATGAAGTTTAATTTTACAAACCTCACAACCATTTCAACCTCTTTTACCGGACTTCTCTCGTCTCTATCATGTCTAAGTTATGTTTACGCGGTGACCATCCACCATGTCTTGCGCTCTCTCTCTCTCTCTCTCTCTCTCTCTCTCTCTCTCTCTCTCTCTCTCTCTCTCTCTCTCTCTCTCTCTCTCTCCCTCTCCCCCTCTCTCTCTCTATCTCTCTATCTCTCTCTCCTCTACGGTCATTGACACCAGCGTCCCTTTGGTTGCAGTGTCAAAATCTGCAACTGGCACACGCAACCACATCTAGGCCCTCCAGGTGCGCTGGTATATAGGCGACACGCAACAGAGCATCATCACCAGTAATGTACCAAATCCCGCGTCCTTTTAAAACTGTCCGACATCGATACGTTATCGTGTGGCCAGATTAGCACCTGCAGTCACGCTGGTACGACCATGTATGTCAAGTTCGAATCAGCACATCTAGGATGTACCGTAAGCAGAAATGGGACCTAGCAGATTATCGGTTCGGGAAATCTCCGCAGTCTTGACCTAATGGCCTACAATGCCTTCTTACAGTAATTGACGTAATCAGTGCTGAGATTGTTACAGAAGGCTGCACTGCACCATCGCTAGGTTTGGATTAAGAATCACGTAACTGATAATATATTAGATTATTAAATCGTGTTGAGGTGCTTTGCCATTGTCTAGGCTGGGTGTGTTCGACGTGTGTAGGATGTGTCACAATGATGACTGACGTATATATATATATATCCTTGCGTGCTCTGAGTCAGGGTTTAAATGCCGTGTCTCAGAAATTGAGAGATGTCGTACTGAGAGGACTGATAAATCGTGCAAAGTGCTTGGTATATGTACGTGTGTGGAATTTCTCGCCAAAGTGATTTTCTGGGTGTGTGTCTCCGCAGACATTTCTAAGTAGAGATTTAGCTAATGTTTTATACTCAATGATTTCCGGAAATTTCATGTTATCAGACGATGTGCTTTATTTTTAATTTTTATTTAAGTTTTATTCTAGTGAACTTCATGACCTGAGCTTTCATTATTCATACATTCACGGCTGTGAAGATGCGTCATTATTTAGTTATGTGAGCTGTGTACCGGTGTTATTAATTCAACTCTGTTACATTGTTATAGATGTGAAACTACGCAACCTACTAAAAGCTCTCTCCATGAATCATTGTTTTAATTTTTATTCAACTTCAACCTAAAGTTTTAAGAGCATTTAAGCGTACATAAACCAACCCGAGAGATATTTTATTTTCTGAAAAGTTTTGCAACCTAGTTATTCCGACTTCGGTACGGTGTATGGGCTTTGGTCTAAAGATTCTCTTTTCTTGCACCGTGAATCGAAACTGTGTTTTAATTTTTGTTTTGGTTTTCACCTCCTCCCTTCCTCTCTCACTCACGGTTTTTCTTTTTGTTTCTCTCTCTCTCTCTCTCTCTCTCTCTCTCTCTCTCTCTCTCTCTCTCTCTCTCTCTCTCTCTCTCTCTCTCTCTCTCTCTCTCTCTCTCTCTCTCTCATTATACCATGGTTTAGCCTCGGCAAATCTTTTTTTCATTTTTTTTCTGGTCCATTTCCTCAACATCTGTTCCGTGAGGTGAGCTTTCTCAAAGGGCAGTCTCTCCTCTTGTAGATGTTCCCATGTACCTCCCAGCCTAGCCTAGGCTTGCTGCTGGAATGTAGAGGAAGATTCTCCAGGCGGAACGGCCGCGGATTATGCAGCATATTATTCAATTATGAAGAGTTCGCTTCAACCAAATGTTTCGGATAAATGATATCACCGGATTATAGATGAAGAGAGAGAGAGAGAGAGAGAGAGAGAGAGAGAGAGAGAGAGAGAGAGAGAGAGAGAGAGAGAGAGAGAGAGAGAGAGGAGACGTAATGTACGAATCATAAGTCCCGAATCGGTTGCTCTCGTCTGTGGACTGGCCCTGAAATCTGTTCTTAGTTCGAGCCTCTGAGACTGGTAGTTCAGTTTACAAAATAATTATAATGTATTGCCACATCGCTCTGTCCCGCCCTTCACTGCCAAAAATATGGTTCTAATTATATTTCAAATATCGCATTACGGCGATATCAACACATTGGAAAAGTCAAGGGAGGAATCCTCAAATTCTGTAATATGATCGGGGTTCATAAAACATCGCACTAGAACTGAAATTGAATTCGTGGATGCACCCATCCTCTGATAAGATCGGATCGGATTTCCTGTAACTTCAACTCGCAAGAGGCAAAATGGCGCATGGTGGGCTGCATTGATATTTTAAATTACAACTTGTGTTCGCCCATGCAAAAAAAAAAAAAAAAAAAAAGAAAAAAGAAGCCGGTCATTTATCAGGCAAACCCGAATGAAAGAAGTGCAGTTAACCGAACCTTAGCGCCTTTCTGCTCACCGCAGTACTCACTGCTGCTCGGTTGTTTCACCTGGAGCTCCATCCCCGTGAGCTACAGTCAGCGCGCGCTCGCTACACCTGTAAGAGATGGAGAGATGCCCGGGTCTAGCCCGAGGTGAGCTAGATCTAGCTGTGCCGGGTGAAGGAAGAGATCTAGAGGATTCCCTGTGGATGGACAGGGAGCACCACAATCGGGTATAGATCATCTAGCCAGGCACTGCCGGTTCTCACATTAAAGTCAACACGATGAAAGCCTGTGCTGGAGCCGGCTTGTTGTTTCGACCTTCTAACCATTGCATGCTCAAGTGGACTCGCATTTTTTTCTCTTTGATTTTTTTTTGTTTTTTGTTTTTTGTCATTTTAACTAAGAAAAGAAAAGGAAAGAAGGGGGAGATAAGTCTGTGTAGAAAGAAATTTGGTTCATGGTAGCTCCCGGTCTCCCTCGCCCTTTCTAGTTCTCGGTTTTCATCATCAGCGTAAAAAGAACGCACCCGTCTCTTTTTTTATTATTACTCAAGTCTGCTTTCTTTTCTCTTTTCTGTGTGGCCGAAGTGTTGTTTTGACCTTCTAAGCATTGCATGCTCAGCTGGGCTTTCTTTTAAATCTTTGTTTCTTGTAACTAAAAAAAAGGACAGAAGGGGGAGGTAAGTCTTTGATAAAAAGAAATTTGGTTCATGGCAACTTCCGGTCTCCCTCACCTTTCATGTTTTCGTGTTTTCATCATTGTCGCAAGGAGAGTCTGCCCGTCTCCTTTTTATTGCTTAGTGTGTAAAATTGACATGTAGCGAGAATTAAGTAGTGTTCTGTCTCCATCTTTTCCTTTGTAAGTTTGCCTCTCAAGGTTATTTTGGCTACATGGCCAGAGTAGTAGTGTTCTGTCTCCATCTTTTCCTTTGTAAGTTTGCCTCTCAAGGTTATTTTGGCTACATGGCCAGAATAGTAGTGTTCTGTCTCCCTCTTTTCCTTTGTAAGTTTGCCTTTTTCAATGTTATTGTGGCTACATGGCCAGAATACCCGCTATTTTTTTTATTACTCAAGCCTGCTTTCTTTTCTCTTTTCTGTGTGGCTTTTTTTTCTTCTTTCCCTTGTAAACCCTTATTCTCTTGGTCTCTGTAAGCGGAAGTGTGTTTTCTTTGCCTTTCTATCTATGTATCCATCCATCCATCTGGCTGCTAGCTCTGTTACTAGCTCATGTTTTTTACTTCTAAATTTTTAAAATCGGAAACTTCCAAATATTATCTTGAGTATCTTGAAAATGAATTAGGTCTCGGATCGCATCGGTCGATTTCTTTGATCAAATTACAATTATAAAATACCACGTATACCTTTCTCTCTTCCCTTGGCATTAATGTTACCCTTTCTTTTCCATTTATCCGATTATAATCATGAAATACCGTGTGTACCACTCTCTTCCTTTGGCATTAATGTTGCCTCTCTTTTCCATTTATCAAATTGTAATCATAAAATACTGTGTATACCTCTCTCTCTCTTCCTTTGGCATTAATGTTGCCTCTCTTTTCCATTTATCACATTATAATCATAAAATACTGTGTATACCTCTCTCTCTCTCTCTCTCTCTCTCTCTCTCTCTCTCTCTCTTCCTTTGGCATTAATGTTGCCTCTCTTTTCCATTTATCAAATTATAATCATAAAATACTGTGTATACCTCTCTCTCTCTCTTCCTTTGGCATTAATGTTGCCTCTCTTTTCCATTTATCACATTGTAATCATAAAATACTGTGTATACCCCTCTCTCTCTTCCTTTGGCATTAATGTTGCCTCTCTTTTCCATTTATCAAATTATAATCATAAAATACTGTGTATACCTCTCTCTCTCTCTCTCTCTTCCTTTGGCATTAATGTTGCCTCTCTTTTCCATTTATCAAATTGTAATCATAAAATACTGTGTACACCTCTCTCTCTCTCTCTTCCTTTGGCATTAATGTTGCCTCTCTTTTCCATTTATCACATTGTAATCATAAAATACTGTGTATACCTCTCTCTCTCTCTTCCTTTGGCATTAATGTTGCCTCTCTTTTCCATTTATCAAATTGTAATCATAAAATACTGTGTATACCTCTCTCTCTCTCTTCCTTCGGCATTAATGTTGCCTCTCTTTTCCATTTATCAAATTATAATCATAAAATACTGTGTATACCTCTCTCTCTCTTCCCTTGGCATTAATGTTGCCTCTCTTTTCCATTTATCAAATTGTAATCATAAAATACTGTGTATACCTCTCTCTCTCTCTTCCTTTGGCATTAATGTTGCCCTTTCTTTTCATTTATACGATTATAATCATGAAATACCGTGTGTACCACTCTCTTCCTTTGGCATTAATGTTGCCTCTCTTTTGCATTTATCAAATTATAATCATAAAATACTGTGTATACCTCTCTCTCTCTCTCTCTCTCTCTCTCTCTCTCTCTCTCTCTCTCTCTCTCTCTCTTTCTCTCTTCCTTTGGCATTAATGTTGCCTCTCTTTTCCATTTACCAAATTATAATCATAAAATACTGTGTATACCTTTCTCTCTCTTCCCTTGGCATTAATGTTACCCTCTCTTTCCCATTTATCAGATTATAATCATGAAATACCGTGTATACCTTTCTCTTTCTCTTCCCTTGGCATTAATGTTACCCTCTCTTTCCCATTTATCAAATTATAATCATAAAATACCGTGTATACCCCTCTCTCTCTTCCCTTGGCATTAATGTTACCCTCTCTTTCCCATTTATCAGATTATAATCATGAAATACCGTGTATACCTTTCTCTTTCTCTTCCCTTGATATTAATGTTAACCTTTCTTTTCCAGCCTTACATCGATTTTAATTAGTCGCCGTCGTTTGCGCAGTTTCTCTGTCACCTGGGCAATTTGCGTTTAATCACTAGGCTGCTTCACTGCTCACCTCTCTCGAAAAGGGAGGGGCGGGGAAGAAAATGTCATTTTTAACCTTTTCAAGGTAAGCATCGCGTGGGAAGTAGCCATGATCAACAAAATATATTGCGGGCGTTTTTCGATTTTGTTTAAAAAAAAAAAAAAATAACGCTACCGAAAGTTACCTTTCGCTCTTTCCCCTTATTTTAAGATTGGAAAGTTTCCGGTGTTTTTTATCTTCTTTTTTTACTCTTCTCTATTGTCTTTCATTAGTGTGAAAGGTGTATTGGTGCGTGGGAGTCGGAATATGGAGGTAGAGAGAGAGAGAGAGAGAGAGAGAGAGAGAGAGAGAGAGAGAGAGAGAGAGAGAGAGAGAGAGAGAGAAGAGAGGAGAGAAAGATGGCGGAGGGTGAACCTCCGAAAAAAAAAATACAAAAAGCTTGTATCTGTTATAATGAATTTTTTATAGGCGAATTCTTGATTTCTTTCAAGAATTCAAGTTTTCATTAAACATAGCTTCTAGTATCCTATAAGCTTGACTGTTATGATTTCGCAGTAATGTTTGCATCTTCTAAGGCTGAAAATTACACCAAACCCGGTTTGGCCCAGTTCCTTCACGTAATTTTTTTTTTCTTCTTTTTGGCAGGAAAGGGTGTGTGTATGGGTTAGGGGTAGGTGTGGGATCTTATTGTTTATGAACTCCTTATTACGTTCATCACCTAAGCTGAAACACCACCACCACCATCACCACCGAGGCGTGCGGGTTCAAACCTTATTTTACAACCGCTCTGCGTCGAGGCATGATGAGCCAACTGCTGAGCTGGATCGATGCTCCAGGACTAATCATTAGGCCTCGACACTTCCTCATTTTTGCCCGTTCCTGGCTGAAATTAGATTTGGCGAGAGAACTAGATCTAGGGAGGAACGGAGAGAAAAGCAAAGGATCATTAGGTATTCCAAGTCGTCGCCGCGACTTAAGACCGGGCAAACCTGGGCCTGGCCGTGTCTGCCTCCAAATCTGTGAGCACAGGGGGAAGATCAAGGGCGGATCATGGGGATTGGACTGGGACAGTGGGAGCTGCGCCGGTACAGTTAGAAACAGGGAGAGGGGAAAGGGGAGGGGGGGGGGAGGGTTGGAGAAATAGACAAGAAGAAGAACAAGACGTAGTTGAAGAATAAGAAGAATAAAAACAAGAACCAGATGAAGAGGAAGAATAAGAAGAAAGAGGATGTAAGAAGAGAGAAAATACTGAGAGAGAGAGAGAGAGAGAGAGAGAGAGAGAGGGAGAGAGAAAGAGAGAGGGATAAAGAGTGGGGGAGAGAGATAGAGAGATAGAGAGAGTGACAGAGAGAGAGAGAGAGAGAGAGAGAGAGAGAGAGAGAGAGAGAGAGAGAGAGAGAGAGAGAGAGAGAGAGAGAGAGAGAGAGAGACTAACGAGCTCATTCTGCGAGATTGTTGCTCACTTATCAGCACTGATTCTGGTTTCACGTTGAGAGACCAGAGGCATCCGTTAGGCATAATAACACACTTTATAAGCGACGGGAGTCGAAAGTTAAGAGTGCGTAGGTCCTCAGCTCATCGTGGCTTACAGTATTCTAGTATCTCATTATATTCTTGAGTAACCTATCGCCAGTCTATTCAGATATTCTACCACTGTTATCTCAAAATTCTCAATGGTACCATGAGATTGGTTACAACAATAAGGTTTTTAAGTGTCGTAATGGTGGAATAATTAGTTTTCCCGGCTCAAGTGTTCTATTGCGTCTTGGATGATTACGAATAATCCAGTGCTAATTCTGGATCTAAGTTTGGCTACAAGTCTATCAAGTGTTTAATTAGTCTCTATAGCCAGATTGATATCTCTACTGGTGAGAGCCAATCGTTTATTGTAATAATTGTGAAATTGTGTTGTTTGGCTGATGATGCAGGCCACTCGAGACAGAGTTAATGTCGCTTATGGCGAGATATGAGAACATTCTAGATCCGATCCGGCATAAAAAAAAAATAAATAAATAAGAAAGAGCAATAGAATAAAACCTAACTTAATCAAGCAGACTGAAAATCGCATGTTGTGTTTGATAACATAACATCGTATTACGGTCTGTCTTCGTAAGAGTTTAGTTTGTGGTCTACAGCAGTAAGTTGTGTTCTTTGTGTTTATGGCGCCGTGTTCATCGTTATAAAAAAAAAACCAACTAAAAAAAAAAAAGAGCAATATTCCAGAAAGACCACATTTTGATAATGCGCAGGCAGCGCAAAGTTAATATTTCGTTTTTATTTATTTTTGTTGTTGTTGCTTTCATGTAGACTTCACCAGCGGATTATTTACATTATCCTGATTGAAGGCGATAGATAGATCGATAATTCACTGGGCGGGGAAGGAGTTTTGTTTCATTGTTATAAAATAAATGTCATTTCTCTCTCTCTCTCTCTCTCTCTCTCTCTCTCTCTCTCTCTCTCTCTCTCTCTCTCTCTCTCTCTCTCTCTCTCTCTCTCTCTCTCTCTCTCTCTCTCTCTCTCTCTCTCTCTCTCTTGCGTAACTTTTGTAACGGTTTTAGATTAGAATAGTCAGAGTTGCGACGTCGCTATAGATAAGGAAAGTTAAGAATTATTTGTTGTTTTTTTTGTCTTCCACACACACACATACACTTTTTTGCGCAATTTTTGTGATGGTTTTGGATTAGAACAGTCAGAATTGCAACATCGCAATTTATAGATAAGGAAAGTTTAGAATTATTTGTGTTGATTTTTTTTTTCTTTTTTTTTTTTTCCTTCCACATCGTTTTTTATCGACTTCGCTGAAGATTGTGATTTCTTCCATTGAATGTGTGTGTGTGTGTATGTTCTTTTGTTAGGTGGAAACTGTTTGAAAGTGTTTATACGAGTAAGTCTCTTATTTAAACGCGTCACATTTCTATGGCTTTTCTCCGTGAGGCGTTGTATCAAGCAGTTAAGTTGAAAGCTGTTGTGTTGGCGATTTACTTCTTTATGTGATAAGCATTTATGATTATCTCCTACTTAATTTTTATTTCACTCACTCTCCCTCTCTCTCTCTCTCTCTCTCTCTCTCCCTCCCTCTCCCCCTCTCCTCCCTCTCCCCTAAACTCTCTCCATGAACCAAGGTAATGGTATGGAAACCGCCGGAAAGTTAAGTTGGTGCATTTTGACGATTTTATCACATTTCAGACCGATGTAAATATGGATCTACGTTGTTGATTGGTCTAGTCAATGATCAATCGAGATCAGTTAAGCATTATAACCCGCACCCAACTGTCTCAAGTGGTTACACCGTATCTGGTGACTGTACCCGCACCCAACTGTCTCAAGTGGTTACACCGTATCTGGTGACTGTACCCGCACCCAACTGTCTCAAGTGGTTACACCGTATCTGGTGACTGTACCCGCACCCAACTGTCTCAAGTGGTTACACCGTATCTGGTGACTGTACCCGCACCCAACTGTCTCAAGTGGTTATACCGTATCTGGTGACAGTACCCGCACCCAACTGTCTCAAGTGGTTATACCGTATCTGGTGACTGTACCCGCACCCAACTGTCTCAAGTGGTTATACCGTATCTGGTGACAGTACCCGCACCCAACTGTCTCAAGTGGTTACACCGTATCTGGTGACAGTACCCGCACCCAACTGTTTCAAGTGGTTACACCGTATCTGGTGACTGTACCCGCACCCAACTGTCTCAAATGGTTACACCGTATTTGGTGACTGTACCCGCACCCAACTGTCTCAAGTGGTTACACCGTATCTGGTGACTGTACCCGCACCCAACTGTCTCAAGTGGTTACACCGTATCTGGTGACTGCACCCCCACCCAACTGTCTCAAGTGGTTACACCGTATCTGGTGACTGCACCCGCACCCAACTGTCTCAAGTGGTTACACCGTATCTGGTGACTGCACCCCCACCCAACTGTCTCAAGTGGTTACACCGTATCTGGTGACTGTACCCGCACCCAACTGTCTCAAGTGGTTACACCGTATCTGGTGACTGCACCCCCACCCAACTGTCTCAAGTGGTTACACCGTATCTGGTGACTGTACCCGCACCCAACTGTCTCAAGTGGTTACACCGTATCTGGTGACTGCACCCCCACCCAACTGTTTCAAGTGGTTACATCGTATCTGGTGACTTTCGGAGCCTATCTCATCGTAAAGATTCTGCGATTATTTTCTTACCATTTTTTTCCGAAAATGACCGAAACTTCTTAGTTCATGGAAAAAGGCAATATTCCTCTATAGGAGTCTGCTATTCGCGATAGCTTTGTTTCTCGGCACGGTTTGTTCATTTATTTCATTATCTTTACTCTTGTAAAGTCAATTTTTAATGAGATTAAAGCCGTAGAAGTCTACACTTCTTTAAACATTTGATTGAACAGGCTGAAGTCGAAGGAACTCTTCATAGGAAAATTTGAGCGTCTGCTATACTTATATTATTCAACAGTTCTGACATTAACTTGACTTTGCGACCTGCTTACCTCTGTTTTGTAACTTTACATTTCACGAGGATGGTTGCCAAGGAGAACTAAGAGGCTGACAGCTTATCTGTCGGAATGCGATTAATGAGCTGGAGTTTTTTGAGAGTCGTCTCCTCTTGTTTACAAGCCATGGCTTTTTTTTTAGGTTCCCTCTTGGTTTATTATCTTTTCCTTTGTCTGAAAACGCTCAGGGTTTTTTTTTTTTTTTTTGTGGAATTAACTTTATCTAGGTCGTCGCTGGCTCTATGATTCTCGATCTCTCTTTAAATCTTTTTCATCGTTTTTTGTATACTTCCATTTATTAGACAGTGGTCATTTTAAAAATGTAATGTGCTTAACTTATTCTTGATGTGTTGCATGCACTTTAAAGTCATTCCTTTTCTTTTTCCGCAGGGATATGTTATCTTGGGTAATGGATATTTCATAATTTATAAATTTCTGCTTCGTGGAATGCAAGAATAATGAATTTGAGGCTCGCGATTCTAACATTGGTTCTGGCATAAACATATTTTCAGAAAAGTATCACAATTGTATCACTTCTAATGGCCTGGTAAACGGTCGGAGCTTGATGTGACTATTTTCTGTCCTCGGTTTGTTTAAGGTGTACTTCTAGCGCTCGTATAATTTGGGGAACGTCAGCTGGTCAGATTGTTCGTAGAATTTAGAAAAGAATATCATGGCAAATTTAGCAGACTAGACGAACATTAGATTGAGTGAAGTGGGGTCATTTAATAGGCCAGGACCATCTTTCGCATCGCCAAAGGATTCTGCAATAATAACGAGAAGTAAAGTCGATTTACTCCTTCGCGCTTAACATACAGCTTATCTCCAGGTTAGATCAAAACGTATTTTGAACGCTCTTCTCTGCAAAAAGCGACAGGTCCCAATGAGAGCAAGCTGTTTACCCCACTTGAAATTTCTGACGTTATTACTGGAGTAAAAGACGACATAAAATGCCTTGTTTTGTTGATATAAAGGTTAAAAATAATGATCTGTTAAAGTTTGGAAAATGGCTCTTTCAGCGGTGCATTTTTATCTGCCATATGCCGGAAACCGATGTGTGAAGCTAAGAGGAAAAATATATAAGTTGTGCGGAACATACTGTGCATTTGAAACTAGAGAAAGAGTACACAGTGTAATAGTTAATGTCGGAATTCTGGTATATTTTCCTTGTGTCTAATAATCTACGGCTTTTTTATTTATTTATTTTTTTAAGTTTTGGAGTTAAGAGGGATCATTGTGAACTTGATGCCTGAATTATGCATTCTGTGACGATACCAAAGGAACAATAAAGAATGTAATAGTCTTAAATCATGGGTCGCAAAATAAACTATTTTCCCATCATTACATTGTATGATTTGACCTCTCTAGAATTCAATTGGAGTGTGTGTGTGTGTGTGTTTGTGTTAGGATAGCGATGGGGTTGCGGCATTCTTGCTTCCATTGATTTGGATTACTTACAAAAGTTTGAGGCTCTCGTTATTTCGGCAGCGTTTCAGATCCGACTGTAGGAAACCGTTACCATAACTTATGTGCAACAACTTCCACGCGACAAGTATAATCGGAGCTCCTACTGTGCTGACAGCAAAGTAATGTCACGCGACTCGGGTTCACATTCTGCCATCTTCATGTCCTCGCAGAGTCGCTTATAGATCACGGTGAACCAAGGTAGCACTCACCCCCGATGTTTCCACTTCCTACAATCCTGTCGTCACTCAGTCATAATGATTGTAACTTGGATCAAAGAATTCTCATGGGTTTTCGTCTGTACACTCGCATGGAGGTAACTTTCCTACCTGTCTCGTCCGGATCCGACCGACCGACCGACCTAGATCAGCAGCTGTCTTTAACGGTTTGGGCCCTGTTGTGTGGTTCTGTCCCACTGACCGCGGATTTTTATAGAGGTCAATTAGATGTCAGCCACACTATTGTGTCGTACTGACTCCTCCTTTTCCGTCTTCTAATACCGACGGGAACTTACAACAATAATTATTATCCTATTCTTCTGTAAACTTATCTCTCGCAGTTCTTTTGAGCAGAGAACACTACAAGAAATTTTTGGTGCGAAAAGTATAGTAGATTGAACAGATAGTCTTGCAACTGCACTCTTATTATTAGATCATTATTGTCCGTGAGTTCTGTATGGTTCTGTGCATAAGTGTTAGATCTAACCCCTTTGCTGGGAAATTGTGTGAAAAAGAGGGGGGGGGGGGGGGAAATAGAGAGAGAGACACACACACACACACACAGAGGAAAAAAAAAAGGGGGGGGGGGGGGGCATTTTTGTTGTGAGAGAATTCCTCGACTGCTTGTACTTGTATTCCCTCTGCTCTTTGTTAGGAATTCTCGAGAAGAAAAAAAAATATCTCGGGGGGTTCCATCTCCGTGGTGGGAGAATGTCTTCGGTTGTAGGTCAAACAATCAAGTGTGGTGAGGAACAACTTCTGCTTCTACTTCTGGTGTTTATAAGGTCCATGTGCTCCGCTCCCCGTAGCCCCTGTGCTGGCCGAATGGTGGCGTCCAGATCTCGACGATTTACAGACGTCGCGGGAGATCTCGCCGCGGTGACCTACATTCTTCTTTATTTATATTATTAATACACTGGTGATATCTTTGTTCTCTTCGATGGGAGTTTTAAGCCTCTCCTCTCCGGTCAGAACTCTCTCTCTCTCTCTCTCTCTCTCTCTCTCTCTCTCTCTCTCTCTCTCTCTCTCTCTCTCTCTCTCTCTCTCTCTCTCTCTCTCTCTCTCTCACTCTCTCTTTATATTTCTCTCTGTCTTTCTCTGTTTTTATCTGTTTGTCTATCTGTCTCTGTCTCTCCTCTCCCCCCCCCCCCCATTTTTTTTACGTTTTGCCCTATTTTTTCTATGCCATTTGTTAGGTCATGTCGAGTATGAGTAATATTTCTCATAAACAACCATAATCATACATGTAATATTTTTTACCTTGTCAACGCTTACTAGTACCTCAATCATCTGATTCAGCTTAAATCAACACCTCTTAGTTTGGCAGTGTTTGTGCTTTTGTTGTTTATATAGTGGTTCACTGCTTCACTCTTAAAAATAAATTTTCATACGTGGGAAAAGAAAAGACAAAGACAAAAATACAACCATACTTGCTCGAATACAAGAAGGATATAATTTTGTATTCACGAAGAAATAAGAACATTGATCATGATTTTTTTTTTCGGGCCATCATTGCATGTTTTTAAAATTTGGTAGTCTTTTCAGTAGGTTCGAAAGCTGGTTGTACCATAGGAATTGACTTGACAAAGCTCTTTGCATAGCACAGAATTTCCATCCCGAAAACAATTATTAATTCTCGCTATACTGGCCGTCTGAGAAATAGAATCAGACGTGGCCAATAATCAGCTGTGTGCTCATTCTGTACCATTAATTTTTTTGTTTGTTCAGCCCGGCAACTATATCGGGACCACAACAACGATCGTTGGCCTTTGCTGCCTCTGATTCTGAATGCGCATCGAATTGGACTTATGGTTTTTAGAAGTCCTATACTCGCCTATCGACTTGAGCTTGGCTAGATCTCGCGTCCGAAACCGTCAGGGCGAGGCAGTAAGCCAGTGGACCACCTGTGCCTCCCACTCCCGAGTAAGAAGGAGACGAGCAGTATAAATTCCTTTTTTTCACTCACTCATAGAGCGGCTGATAACACTGGTCGAGTGAGCGGAGATGGGGAGATAGACTAAAACAGCAGAGGCGGTGGTTGCTATAAATATTCCGCATTTTTTTTCCTCGCCAAGGTTTATGGTCTGTCTACCTGGAGGAAATGTGATATGAGAGTTACAGAAAAATATGGTCTGTCTACATGGTGGAAATGTGATTTGAGAGTATAGAAAAATATGGTCTATCTACCTGGAGAAAATGTGATATAAGAGTTCGGGAAAAGGGGGAGAGGGGGGGAGAGAGAGAAGAAAAAAAGAAAAAAATCTTCTTAAGATCTTCTAGAGATAATTATCATGACAGAAATAGATACATCATTAGATATACTTTTTTTGAGCAAAGTATTATGGAGAGAGAGAGAGAGAGAGAGAGAGAGAGAGAGAGAGAGAGAGAGAGAGAGAGAGAGAGAGAGAGAGAGAGAGAGAGAGAGAGAGAGAGAGAGAGAGAGAGAGAGAGAGAGAGAGAGAGAGAGAGAGATTGTCAAGACTTGGACGCATTGCCCAAAACTCTTTTACCTTATTTAATCTTTTTTATATTTTTTTCCTGGTCGTTTCTCTACGCAATTTTCCAACCATCATCTTTGATAGCAGCGCGACAGGTAAATCTGTTAGGGCCATGTTGATGTTTGTGTTTTTGGCTACCGAGGGATGATGTAGAGGGCATGACCTCTGCTGCAGTTTTCATTGGTTACGACTTCCTCTACCATTTTTATTGTTTTTCTTTTTCTTTTAAGGTTCTTCTTTCTTTACTTGGAAATTTTAGAGACTACTGTGATAAATGAAGGAGTGATTGTAAATTTTGGCAATATTTTTTTTATCTTCGATCTGGAAAACTGTAAGTTAAAAGGACAGATTTCCCCACTTGGCAACCTCGCCTTCTTGTCTAGACTAGACCTTTTTTTTTTCTTTTTGGCACCGAAAACTACTAGAACAAAATAGAGCAAGGAACATTAACGAGTCTTAAATCAAGTCTTTTGTAGAATCTTAAAATATTTCCCGTTTTGCTACAATTTACTGTATTTTAATTAATTTACTGTGTTCCCAATTTGTTTATCAGATCCAGCGGGATGGAGGTTTGTGGTATTTACTATGATAATATTGCAGTAGCGTCGACAAAACCATGAGCTCTTAAGTCTTGGGAAGACAATTTATATCACTGGGGTTTTTTCCGATCTCTTCCCAAAACGCATAATTTGTTATGGGGGGAGGAAGGACGGAGTAAAAACTATGAAGGAATGTTAAGAGAGATAGATAAGTATACAGAAATCGGACTTAGATCTGTCTATAAAATATGCCAATTACTTAAACGAAAGTTTCTGGACTCCTATAATAACATTAAGTTGTGAAAAGCAACTTTTTTTTTCAACTAACGACGAGGATCAGGAATATGCTGTTAAGTGTGTTAAAAGCTTTTTAAAAAGAATCTCACAAATTTTGTCTCTGTCCACTAGTTTGAAAGGCTGTATTTAGTAAAAATGAAAAAAAAGAAGTCCCAATTTATGGTAAGTGGGCTAGATCTATAGGCGTAACTCTTTGGCGCCTTTGTGAGACTGTTGCCCGTATAGAGTAGTCGGCCCCTGGGGCGAGAGCAGTAATCGTAGACCACCGCCGCTCACTGTGTTTGGTATTTCACCGGATCAGATGAGAGCAGTAATCGTAGACCACCGCCGCTCACTGTGTTTGGTATTTCACCGGATCAGATGAGAGCAGTAATCGTAGACCACCGCCGCTCACTGTGTTTGTTATTTCACCGGATCAGATGAGAGCAGTAATCGTAGACCACCGCCGCTCACTGTGTTTGTTATTTCAGCGGATCAGATGAGAGCAGTAATCGTAGACCACCGCCGCTCACTGTGTTTGTTATTTCACCGGATCAGATGAGAGCAGGAATCGTAGACCACCGCCGCTCACTGTGTTTGGTATTTCACCGGATCAGATGAGAGCAGGAATCGTAGACCACCGCCGCTCACTGTGTTTGGTATTTCACCGGATCAGATGAGAGCAGTAATCGTAGACCACCGCCGCTCACTGTGTTTGTTATTTCACCGGATCAGATGAGAGCAGTAATCGTAGACCACCGCCGCTCACTGTGTTTGGTATTTCACCGGATCAGATGAGAGCAGTAATCGTAGACCACCGCCGCTCACTGTGTTTGTTATTTCACCGGATCAGATGAGAGCAGGAATCGTAATCCACCGCCGCTCACTGTGTTTGGTATTTCACCGGATCAGATGAGAGCAGTAATCGTAGACCACCGCCGCTCACTGTGTTTGTTATTTCACCGGATCAGATGAGAGCAGTAATCGTAGACCACCGCCGCTCACTGTGTTTGTTATTTCACCGGATCAGATGAGAGCAGTAATCGTAGACCACCGCCGCTCACTGTGTTTGTTATTTCACCGGATCAGATGAGAGCAGTAATCGTAGACCACCGCCGCTCACTGTGTTTGTTATTTCACCGGATCAGATGAGAGCAGTAATCGTAGACCACCGCCGCTCACTGTGTTTGGTATTTCACCGGATCAGATGAGAGCAGTAATCGTAGACCACCGCCGCTCACTGTGTTTGGTATTTCACCGGATCAGATGAGAGCAGTAATCGTAGACCACCGCCGCTCACTGTGTTTGTTATTTCACCGGATCAGATGAGAGCAGTAATCGTAGACCACCGCCGCTCACTGTGTTTGTTATTTCACCGGATCAGATGAGAGCAGTAATCGTAGACCACCGCCGCTCACTGTGTTTGGTATTTCACCGGATCAGATGAGAGCAGTAATCGTAGACCACCGCCGCTCACTGTGTTTGGTATTTCACCGGATCAGATGAGAGCAGGAATCGTAGACCACCGCCGCTCACTGTGTTTGGTATTTCACCGGATCAGATGAGAGCAGTAATCGTAGACCACCGCCGCTCACTGTGTTTGTTATTTCACCGGATCAGATGAGAGCAGGATAGGACTAGTGGTTTTGTTCACCAGATTTGTATAGCATATATAATATATATAATATATATAATATATATCTTGGCCGATGAAATGGTTGAAAGCATAAACAATACGAACATTTCCCCCAGCTTCTTTCTGTGCTTAACAATATCTCAAAATTTCAAAACTGTCTGTGTGTGTGTGTGTGTCTCTCTCTCTCTCTCTCTCTCTCTCTCTCTCTCTCTCTCTCTCTCTCTCTCTCTCTCTCTCTCTCTCTCTCTCTCTCTCTCTCTCTTCCTGTGTCTTTGATTTCATTGTTCCTTATTCCTCTGTGGACGCAATACCCATCACGATCATGAGTCGATTATCCTTCTTCATTCCACGGCGACCACTGCGCTCTTCACTCCAGGTCCTTATACAATCTGTTTCCTTACCCCTTTGGCTTATCTTTAGTTTAAAAAAAAAAAAAAAAAAGAATGTCTCGAAGTAAAACTTCTTTGCGTGTGTTTGCCCTTGACAGATGCGTATGTTGAACACACGGGGTGTTATCTCGCACCGCTCTCAGCGCTCACTGAGCCGGTGGTTTGCTCACCTACATAACAGCTCTACTTGACGTACCTCGTCTCAATCTCGGTACGTGAGCGCTAGCTAGCTATCCGCTCGCTGCACGGTGGTTGAAAGTGCTATTGGGAACCGTTTCTTTGTCTGTTATCCTGTCCCAAACTGTGCTTTATTTCCCAGCGGTTCCCTTCTCACCTCGGGTTGTCGACAATGATGACGAATCACGGATTTCTGGGAAGGGTTTACAGTGTTCACTTTTTTTTTAGTCTTCAGTCCAGCAACCGACAAAATGCTCACCCGGCCATGCCACGTTGATTCCCTGCAAGCTGGAGCTGATTACACGGAGAATCAATTAGATTTGTTCCTCAGTTCTTGTTCCTTGCTTCGTTCAGCGCCAATCACACCTCAGCTGACTTTGCTTATTCTCTCTCTCCGCACCGACGTGGGCTGCTTGTATGATGGAAACTGATGGAACTGCTGGTTGCCTTCGTGCACTTTCTGTGCGAGTGAGCGAGACTTATCCCTGTTTACGCGTACACTTCTCCGCTTTGCTGGAATTCACAGTGAATATCTTTCATTTTTGTAGCGTATCCGACAAGGAAGATGGTCTGTTTATTCAGTGCTGACTTGCACAGCGGTGATCCGAACGATGTAGACCATTCCCAGCTATATTATTTTTTTTTTAATTATGTTTTTTTTAGAATTGCTGTGATTTAGTACATATCCGTAGATTTAAAAAAGAAAAAGAAAATTTTTTTTGTGCCCTTCCTTGTACCTCTACAAATCAGTCAAGGGACAAGCGTGAAGCCCGATTGGTGAACTAGAAATATCTTTAGTTACAAAAGCCGCGCGCGTGATGACTCTTTAGGGAGTAAACTGCCACTCACACCAGAATCTAAGCGTTACAAGTTGGATAGATTAGATCTACAGTTTGTTCATCAGGTAGATATGGTGTTATATTTCGAATTAGATTTGTATCGATTAGGGTTTCAGCAAAATGAAAGCTTACAAACGTTTGCGGAGTTTTCTCAAAGTTGTTACATCTATTATACTTTAAAGTGTTATGGCTGTGTTGTGTTTCCATTCTTAGATTTCATTGCCGTGCCAATAGAACGTTTGTTTTTCCGTTCCTAGATTTCAAAGAATATGTGCACATCTTTGGAATATGCTAGATCGGCAAAAAAGTCGGCTGAAAAAGTCTGATATATTCGGATTTCATGCTTCGAAACAAGTGCCGGAAAGTCGATGTACAGGGAGACCAGTACTCCTTGACATAAAGTATAGACAAGTGGGCGGAACGATTCCCCATCCATCTACTCCCTCTTTTCCTGTGCCAGTCTCCGCTTGTAAGAGAACCTTAGAAAAAACCCGATATCATTCTGTGATCACCGTTCCAAATGAAATGTGGAAAAAAAATTGTGCCGTGGTTTCTTGATCGCGCCGTGTGTGTCGTAGTTCATAGAACAGTATTGTACTCAAATACTCGGTTGGCTAAAATGTGGAAGTGAAATTACATTGCCATTGTGATGTTACTGTTTTGTTTTTTTGTTGTTTTTTTTTAATTGTAAATCTTATATCCAGCAGGAGACAAACGTCTCAGCTTTATACCGGTGACAGTTTCAGAGGTCACTAACTTTAATGCTAAGCGGAGGCCCGCATTATTCAACCATTAGACTGGTGACTTGCTTCTTCTCATCTCAATATACTCTGCATATGTGAGCACTGCCTGAGATGATTTTACCTTTGTGTTAAGTTTTTTTTTAAAGGGTTCATAGAGACCACTGCCTCCTGTGTAGTATGACTAGTAAACGGCAACGGTAGATGTAATTCTTTTTTTTTTTCCGTTACACGCTATGTATGGAAGAGGCTGCACGGATTACATACCCCGCAATGTTAGGATTATTACGTATCGCACTCTACCTGATTGGAGAAGCTTATCTTGGCCTAGCGTGTTCCCTGTTTACACAGCAGCATAACACTTGAGTGTCTGATCGGAAGGGACGTGCACATATTCAACGGGTGTGGAAGTCTGCTCATTTATTTCATTTTCCGTGCACCCCGTTGATTTTGTAAAGCTCTAAACTATGAAGAGCAATTAATCTCTGGGGTCCCAGCGTCTCTTTATTTGGCTGATTTGCCGGACTCGTTTTTCTTGCTAACCGATGGAGGAATGGAAAACTGCGGTACCTGTTTGGAGACGCCCGTAACCCCATGTGAACCAGAACCCCCGTGCTCCAATTCCTTCGTTTCTAACTGCGCCATCAAATCAGCGACCTCTTATCAGACCAAAGGTGCTCCTTGCCTGGCTAGTAATGTGAACTTTAACAACATCCTTAACCTCAACTACTCGGATCTCTCCTCGACCTGCTACAACTACTTCTTGCACGGCTTTCGCGATGAGCGAGACTTCGAGGAATTCAAGCAGGACCTGCGCGATTTTCTCCGCCTGAAGCGGGAGTGCTGGGCGGCGAACCACGGGAGGGCCTCGTCTCCGGGCTCTGGTCGCGCTGATAACGCGCTAGAAGCCTCTGTGGACGATGAAGCCTTCTGCGATCTGAACGAGGAGCTTGAGGTGATCTGTCGCCCTAGCAGCGTTTACAAGAACAGACGTAGGCATAGCTCAAGCCGCCATCACTGCGGCAAGGACGCGACTCCGACAGCAGACCCTGAAGGTGCCGAACCATTCCATTGCGAGAGGGGAGATCAGGCCTCAAGTACTGAAGGACTTGCAGATACTACACATTTCAGATCTGACAATAGTAAAAACTGTGGTAGTCATTTATTGGAAAGCCGAGGTCGATTTCAGGCTCGCCAGGATTCGTTCGCACTCAGAGAAGACTTTGATCGCCGCAGCGGCTTGTTCGAGCCGCACCATCGCGTGATCAGGCGCAGTGGTCTTCCCCTGGCCCGAACTAGTATCAACCATATTCTCATGGAGTTCATCAACGGCGACGAGCACTTCCGGGAGTTTGATCGCGTCTACGAGACGGTCAACGGGAACAATGGAAGTTCGCCTCCAGCGCCACGCCCGGCATCAGCGGAAGAAAACAGGCAGGTTACCAACCAAGATGAGCCTCACACAGGCTCTGACGGAAACAATAACGGCAACGACAATGGCAATGAGGAGCATACGAGCCACCCGGTTGATGACAATGGTAACAGCGACGATGACTCACCCAGCTTCTGCGCTAACAGCGGAGGGCCACGGGACTCTTTGCTCCTGTACCGTGGCAGGGAAACGCTTCACCGACCATCCTACGTGGATGACATGCTGGCCGATTTCTTCGACAATGACGAGACTTTTCTAGAGTTTGAGCAAGAGTTTCAAAAGTTTAAGTCGAAACGGCGGTCTCAACTGCTGTTGAGAAGCTTGTCCAACATGGGCTCCAGTAAAGACATCTTCGGCGATCTAAAGGCCTTTTGTGATCGAACGCTTCAGCAGAAGGAGCGGCAAAGGATCTGGCGAATGAGCAGCTCTAAAACAATGGATTCAGAGGAGAGCATGGACGCCGCCAATACCGAGGAAGCTGCGCCCGTGTGCCCCTCGGACGGCCAGGAGAGCCAAGAAGCGGGGCACGAGCCTCTCATCTGGCGCTCGGTGGAGGACTGGGAGAGGATGCTGAGGAAGATGAAGCGTAACAGTCGGCTGCTGTTGGACAGACCCGGGCATCATGCAGGTCAGCAGCATCACCACAAACGGCAGTCCGTTCACGGGTTCACCAGACCACGGTCCAGTCACGGTCAGCAGTATGACAGGACACAGTCCTTAGCTGACCTCACGCGCTGTCACGGGAATTCTACCCCGCCCAGCGGCAACGCGAACTCCGTGTCCAGGGCTCAACTTGTTCCATGTCCTTCCTCTGGCGCCCGCCACAGTTGCTGCAGCTTGGATTCGAAGAGTTTGGATCGTGCTCGAGACATTCATCACAAGCGCAGCTCTGTGCCGAATCTTGCTGAGTGCAGCAGGACGTCCAGCGTTGATACAGAGACGTTGGACAAGCCGGAGTCCACAGGGGGCCGGACGCCGCGAAACGTCTCCCTAGAAGAGTGTAAAGAGGTGAGTCTTGACGATCTGCTGCCCACCCCTACGGAGTGCAAGGCTGCCAAGTGGGCAAACAACTTCTCTGTGGACAGCGAGGAGGCGCGATACTCGTCCACCTCCACGCTGTGTTCTAGCAACGGCGGGGACCCTATCGAGGCAGACGATGCCGACAATGAGGACGAATCGACGTCTTCTTTCTCCTTCTCCTGTTCTTTGGGCTCCGACCTGCACATTCACGAGGACGGTGACTACACAGACGATGATCTCGACAGGGTTCCTCCAGGCCACGGGTTGCGACAAGGCTCGTGTCCACCCAGCACCAGAAGCCGCTCCTTGATGGAGCTCAGTGTCGGTCCGAAAGACCGCGAGGCCGACACCTTGTCTCTCCAGTCCACGCACTCTGCGGGCAACATCCGCTACAGCAGCCCTTGTGACCCTCTAGACCGCGAGTCCAGTGTAGACATGACCGGTCCCACCCTTGACCTCCGGCCCGCTCCGTATTGCCGCGCGGCCAGTGTGCCTTGCTGTTCCTACAACTCCCGGAGTGACGGCGGACAGCATCAGCCTCACCGTCCCACAACCTCAGCATCCTGTGATGAAGCCGTCTGTGATATTGACACCACCATCACCGCTCCCGCCACATCACGTGACGCGGGCGGCCCTTCCCTGTGGTCAGCCCCGAGACCGCCGTCCGCCGTGAGCGACCGCCTCTCGGACCTGGAGTCGAACGACACCTACGACACGGCCACGTCCGATCTCAGCGACGCCGAGCTGAGCGACCAGTTCTCGTCGGCCAAGTCTGACCTGTCGGCCGGACCTCTCGCAGCCGCCGCGGCCCTCTCCTCGCTCTCCACCCGCTCTCGCTCGTTTGACCTTGACCTCAGCGACATCTCCGGCACCGAGGAGGACGACGAGGACGATTTCACCCCGGGTTCATCCCCGCCCGATGCTGACCGGCAATGGGCGCGTCACGGGGTCAAGGACATCACCGCCCGTTACGAGCAGGCTTTCGCCAAGAGCCGCCACAACAGTCTCGAGACTTACGGCCCGGGCTCTAATCCTTACTCCCGCGGTCATTGCCACAGCTATCACGGCAGGGAGACTAGGCGAGAACCCAGCGGTGATAGAAACGACAAGGGCAGCGCCAGGCCTCTGTCTAGCTCAGGTGAGGAATAACACTCAGGATTATACCGGGCGCTAGCTGTAAGAGGAATACGGTAATGTATGCTGTATAATTAGAATGGCACGACTCGATCATTGATTTGTTAATCTTCACCGCTCCTCTGATCTTTTACCTCTCTTCGTTTCTTTTCTTCGAGTGGTAAAACTCTTAAGTTATCAAGACTTGCCCGGGCATATTTGCCGACGCACATACAAACGTTGTGTAAATTATTACTATGCGATTGTTTTGTCTCATTTCTGTGGGTTTTTTTGTTTTATTTTTTTTTCCTTTGTGTCATAAAATAACAATGTTGTGCTCCTTCTGCGGCGTCAAACAAAGAGGGCGTATTACCAGGAACAGAGCAGATCGCAGGTTTCGACTAAACTTCTCGTTAATACCATTATTTGGTTGTTTCATTATCCTTTCCTTTCTTTCTCTATTTTGAATGTGAATAGATTTGTCAACAGTCTCTTGCATATCGCTCTTCCATCAAGTTATAAAACTGAAGCAGCGCATGGTGGAGACTTGTTACAACTACTACACCGCCGCCTTAGTGTTGAAAAAGAAAAATAATAAATTCGTCTGAACCAAGTAGTTAAGAAACCGTTATTCAATATCTTCTGAAAAGATAGTCCTTTTTTTTTTAAAGTAAGACTTAATTTCTCCCTCTTTCTCTCTCCTCTGTCTTTCGCTCTCTTTCTCGCTCTGTGCCTTACTCTTTCTCCCTCCCTCTCTCTCTCTCTCTCTCTCTCTCTCTCTCTCTCTCTCTCTCTCTCTCTCTCTCTCTCTCTCTTTTCTTCCTCTGTTACTCCCCTTATCTCTTTCTCCCTCTAGAATACACAAACATTGCCTTACATACGCAAACTTCTCTCTTCTTCCTCCTTTCATTTCCTTTTTTTTATTCCAAAGTTTATTTTCGTTTGAAACCCTAAACAAATTGATAATTAGATTTTTTTTTTTTCTTCCGTAAGAGCAAAGTTGTTTCTGCATTGAGAAATGGGGGTGATGGGAAATGGAGATTATTTTCCCCTTTAGTCTCATCGTTCTTTTCTGCTTACTCTACCGGCACTGCGGACGCTGTGTCCTGGTTGCTGCCCTTGATTGGTCAAGCAAACTTCGGGCCTAGTGTTTGCCGGAGCAACCCGGGAATGTGTGGGAGCGGAGCGTCCTGATCAGCTTAGCTAATTCACCGGTGGTGTGGTTGGGTCCGGGGAGATTGGGCGCAGCTTCAGAGACGTTGCAAACAGCGATTAAATGTTGATATATTTTGTGGATATGTTTGAAATTTTTTGTTTGTTTGTTTTGTTTTGTTTTTGTTCTTTTTATTTGAGGGGGAAGGGGGGATTGGATTGAGTTTTATTTAATAAATTAGTATTGAAAGGGCGGGATTGGAGTATTGCATCATTAAGGATTTAATTAGAGAGTGAGTGTAGGGAATATATATATATATATATATATATATATATATATATATATATAAACTGTATGATGTAATGTACAAGTTATATAGGCCTTTGGAAAGTTAAAGTATACCAAGATTTCTAGGAATCTTTTAGTTCCGAAAAGTGTTAGGTACTTTAGCTAATTTTTGTTAAAAAGCTAATTTTTGTTAAAATGCACAGGTCAAAGATGTGAAAGGATACTTCCTTCCTCCCTCCATCTCTGCCTCTCTCTCTCTCTCTCTCTCTCTCTCTCTCTCTCTCTCTCTCTCTCTCTCTCTCTCTCTCTCTCTCTCTCCTTTTTTTCTTTTTTTGTTTTTAAGAATTTTCACAATTTTAAAACTGCCAAGAAACAGCTGCAGCAGTAGCCGATTTCATAACAACGTACCAGGATTTAAACGGCAATATCTTTATTGTCGTGTACCCTGGTAAGTCAGCAGTCATATTTATCAAGGATAGGGTTCCGTCTGTTTTTATCTCGGTCTGTCTAATATCTTTTCCAGCAGCTCCCCGTGTTTTCTATCTACATCATATCCCGTCTCCCCCCACCTAGATACCATACAAAGTCTCGAGTCGGCCAAAGAAATCCCATCTCCGACGTTAAACAGATTTTGTTTGTTTCTTCCGCAAGTTTTGCGTCACTGTGCCAAGAATCGTCGTGTAGATCTACGGCGGATGGATTCTTTCAGGCTCAGGACTAGATCTAGATCTACCTGTGCGAGCGGGAAGAAGATACCGTTACAGCGCAACCTGTTGTGGGGTTGCACAAAATCTCCTCACCAGCCGCGGTAGAGCTCCGTTAAATCTCTAGGCTCGAGTCCCGATGGTTTTAGGTTTTGAGGTTTCTTTCAACTCGGGGCTGAACAATTTGAAAACAGTACTGTTTACATTCTCGAAAAAAATGTGAGAAATGTGTGTGTGTGTTATATCTGTTCCAAATCGGTGACTATGTTTTGAAAAGATGGCCAATTGTTTCGAGTTTGTGTCCATGCCGTGTCCATCAGATACGGTGTTTCCGATCGAGTACTGTCTCTGGCGGTCTCTCTCTCTCTCTCTCTCTCTCTCTCTCTCTCTCTCTCTCTCTCTCTCTCTCTCTCTCTCTCTCTCCCTCCCTCTCTCTCTCTCTCTCTCTCTCTCTCTCTCTCTCTCTCTCTCTCTCTCTCTCTCTCTCTCTCTCTCTCTCTCTCTCTCTCTCTCTCTAGAAGAGAAGAGAAACAACTTGTGTCACAGCTGCAAAAGAAAATATACCCTATGATGGTAGCCAAAAAGGACATTTTTTGTGTGTTTTATTTTGGCTGGTTCCAAGTGGGGAGAACCACAGATTCCTCTCGTTATGGCAGCAGTGTGAAAAGCCTGCTTATCTCGCAGGCAAAGTTCATATCCGCCCAAGACCAGATGGTTCTAATTTCTGCATCTCCGTTCCTCTGTACTCTGGACTTGGCCAGACAACCATACAACCATGTAGTGAGTGTGGTTTTTATGGTTCGTTCCACTGGGAATTTTACCGTAGACACAATATCTGCCTATTTATTATTTCTAATATAACGACGCACTGGCGCTGGCGCCGGCACCATCGTTATAACAGGTGAGCCACGCTGAGCTGCCTGGTCTAGTTTAGGACAGAACAGTCGTTTGGAACACCGGAGCTACGGAACTGGGATCTTCTGTCGCGGTTCAGAGCCGCTGGGCACCGGATAGCTCAGTCGGTAGAGGTTTGGACTCATAACGAGGGAGCCAAGGTTCCAGATTAGCCGGGGTCATCCATTGGTGTGATCGGATCCT
>JAWDGP010000740.1:710000-802500 GCA_033675545.1 Elysia crispata | reverse complement strand
ACTACCAGTTAAACGCACACTTGATAATATGTTAATGCTGCAAATTGCAAGGAAAAACAAAAATTCCAGCGGTGAGCCAAGAGAGGTATAATGCTTCAGGTGTAATTTAGCGATTCTTTATTTCAAATCTCCAGAACAGGTGCAGCAAGTGAAATGATCATTTTATTACTTCGAATTTCACTTGAAATGGTAAATGTCTTTCAAATAATTGAAATTTTATGATTAAATTGTAAAGAAAAATTGGAAATTAGTTCTTTGTATCCAGTGGAAGAAGTATGGGTTGCGTCTTGGTTTAAGCAGTTATTGCCATATATGTAGCAGTTGTACTCTCTGTGCGGCTGTGTAAAGTCATCCAGCTGTGTATGCTTGAGTTAAAAGCTCCACTGTTTACATCCACCTTGCCTGATGGAGGCCTATAAAAGGCTTGGGATCACTTTATTCATAGATGAGACATCCGTCAGGAACGACAACAAATCTTCAAAAGTGAAAAATATTTTGAGTTCAGGCAGCTTTGTCTTTAACTTATTACCTTTAAAACAGAAACGAACAGAAGTTTGGTAAATCATTTGTCTTCATAAATTTCATATCTCATTTCTCCACCCAGGAGAAGGACGAGACCGACAGTGGCTACAGGTCAGGCACTATACCAGATGAGAAACTTCCAAAGATTCCAAGTCAGGCAACGCTGGACAGACAGGAGCTCAAGAGAAAGATCACGAAGTATAACCACTTTGTGCCAGCAGCTAGTTTCGAAATTGTGAGTTCTCGGAGACTATTGATGTGTTCATATCTTGAAATGTGTGTATGGGATGTTAAAGAAACCGAGGTTCAGTGTAGTCAATCATCGTGAATTGTTTCTTATGTTTCCCATGTACTCATTGCTCTAGTGGATTCTGAATAGAGTTGTTCTTTATAGATTAATTATAGGCTTAAAATGAGACAGACTGAAACAGAATACATGCACACTACACATAGATGGCCGAGACACTTGGTTCTCGTATGAATATAGAAATAAAGAAAGCAGTCAAACAACCTTAGAGGCTGACACAGACGAAGCTAGATCTAAGGATCTAAAGATGCAAGTGACTGAAAATAATGAAATAAGTAGTATAGAAAAATCAACCACAAACCTAGATCTAGCTCGAGACCGACAAATAAGACGAAAGACGTGAAAACATAAGAACAGATGGAATGCTATACTAGTATAACATTCTGAGAGAGATTTTTTTTGTGTCTATATAAAAATTATGAACTAGTTTAAGTCTCTTGTACTTAGGGTAATGTAATTTCTTGAAACCATGTGTAGGGCATGTTGCAGTAGTACATTTGATTCTTAATTCTATGGCTCTGAAATTAAAAAAGAAATTTTAAAAAATCCATACTGATATGCTTTTATAGACCTTTCAGTTCATATTATTAAGTGGAAAAATCTTACAATTATGTCACTTTATTAAGCAAGGGAAAGAAAAAACTGTTCATCTATGTTCTTTTCATCGTAGATGTGTGATTCCGGTATTGACATCATTTTTGTTTCTTGTAAATTTATTTTTTTTAACTTCACATATATTTATCAGGGTTGTAATTTGTGATTCTAGTATTGAAATCATTTTTTTTTAAATTTCATTTTAAATTTATTTCAACCTTTTACATTCATGTATCAGTGTTGTAGGTAGAATACAAAATCTTCACAACATTCGCGGAGATTGCAGCTGTAGGTAGATGAAACAGTCAATTTTTTTTGCTCATGCGTTTCAGACGGAGAAGGAAGCATTCCAGGGCTTTGTGAAGGTCACCATGAACTTGATCCGACCAATCACCATGGAGCTTGGGGCACGCCCTCCCTCTATATACGAGCTGCTGACGCGGGAACACATTGTGGAGGAGAACACCCAGCATGTGGCCTTCTACATGCCTCGCGACACACACAAATCTCTACACATCACCAGGTAGTTAACATGATGTACAATATCAGATCACCCATGATCTCTTGGCTTAGTGCCACCATAATTATTTCTAGTCCTTTTTAATTTCCAAATTATTGATTTCTGCCCTTTAGTTCTTCCTCGTTTCAATGCTGTACCATTTTGGCCCAGTTTTTGAGAATGAAAATTTATCGCTGTAACACATAATACCTCATTTCGTTTTTGAGGAACCATTAAAAAACCCAATCATATTATTGCCTATGAGTGCCATTTTATGCTCTGAAAACTGAGTTGGTTTATTTTCAGAACCATGTCCTCTTACCTATACCTTGGAAGTTTTCTCTGCAAATTTTTATTGCAGAGCCTAGCTCAAACTGTTATTGATCAGTTATTGTGAGTGCCAACCATAAGCAATGGTTAGATGAAAAATAAATGACCGCTTGGTTGACACAAAAAAATGCTCATAAGAATTAAAAATACTCCATATATTTCTAACTTGAATATTGAAATTTTCTTAAACTAGTGGAGGATCCACATAATACTGCTATTGGCTTCTAACTTTGTCCTTTATTGCTTCATCCCTACAGTGATACAACGACAAAAGAAGTGGTCACCTCTCTACTTAAAAAGTTTCACATTCTAGATCACCCACGCAAGTTTGCCATGTATGACCAGGAATTCAACGACAAAAACAAACTTGGTCAGCTTACATCTCTTTTCATCATTCATTATTGTTTCTGCCTTTCACTTTTCAAAGAGCACATGATGTATTCCATTTTATTTTGTTAGATCTACATATAATTTTGGGTAAGAGAGAAATGGTTGGCAAATTAAAATTTTTGTCTGCTTGAAACTTGTTTAAAGTTCACTTCTGACCTTAAGACTCCTGTTGCCTGAAAACCTACTCAACGCAGAAACAAATTTTAAATGAATATTTTTTTTAAATTTAATTTAATACCTGCTTTGTTAATGTTATACACATGTATTGTAAGAAACGTGCGCCATTAGTGTTTAAGAAGCAAAGCACAGAGGAAGTTCTTAAACTTAGGAATCATAAATTTTTCTTTACTCAGCCTTTTTTTGTGTGTACAGCAATTACAATACTATCAGTAAGACAGACTCATGGAAGAAGCTTGTACTGCTTTACTGTTGAAACCCCCAAATTTGAGTCTAATCAAAGTTATTTCTCAATAATCAAAGTATTAGAAATGTTTTTTTCTTCTTCTTCAGCTTTTCTAAAGCAAAATTCATAATTTGAAGTGTAACAGTCTTCTGAAACAGTCTATTATACACCTGAGCAGTTTTTTTCTCCTCTTACCGCTTTCGATTTCACTTTTACTAACAATCTAAGCCAATACTAAATTTTCATTAAGGAGAGGTTTCGTCTTAAATTTCACTTTTTCCTCTAAAAATCACGGAAAGGTAAATGTGGTCTTCAGTAGGACTGAAAATGGTTAGGAAAAGGGAATGTAACCACAGAGCAGATAATATTGAAAGTTCAAATGTCCTAGTTAAAAAATTTGTCTTAGTTAATGGTTTGGTTACCCGTAACCTCTATTGATAACAGAATATGCTTACCACATTAGTGTTTCTATTCAAGTATAGAGTAGTAAGTGTTATCATTTTGGCATTTCTGAAACAAAATATCTAGTACGAACTTGTTCATTTTCCAGTTCGTTTGAGGCGACTGAACGACAAAGATTTCCCTCTAAGGGCCATCCTTGACTGGGATCCGGAGCGTATCCGCAACTACCGCCTGGTCCTGCAGGAAAATGAGACTGGCGAGATTGTGGTAAGACATGCCTTTGTGTGGGTCTGTAAGATTTGTTTTTCATATTTTCATCATCTTCATGATCAGGTTCAAACATCGGGCCGACCCAATCAAGGAGAAGTCAATGAAAATAACAATATGTAGAGAATGATAGTTTAATGGTTTTACTTTTGGATCTGGATGTCTACTTCAAATTTATGAAAAAAACTAAGGAATGGAAAATGCAGATTTAAATTTGGTAAATTAGTGCTTAAATACTTCTAGGTATGTAGTCACTAGTAATACTGCTAAGAAAATTGAAAGTCCAATCACATTTTTATTTTGTTTTGCCAGTGGGATGCCTTCAGCTTACCGGAGCTGAGTAATTTTATGCGCGTGCTGGACCGTGAGGAGAAGGAGACGATCCTCGAGCTGCGCCACAAGTATGCCTACATGCGCCAGTACATGGAGCGCAGGCTGGCGGAGCTACGCGGCGAGCGCAGGAAGAGCAAGGCCTGAGCCTGGAAAACAGTGGAAGAATCTGCCGCAACAGAACAGCATAGCCTGGGGCAAACCTTAGATCAGCTAGTGTCAAGGCAACAGAAGTGGGAATTAATATAACTTCTTTGTCAGTTTATCTGTAATGTAAATTAAAAAAATGCTTTTACCTTTCTTAAAGATCATTATATTTATGGTGCAAATTAGAATTCAAATAAATTTCTACTTTTCTATTTGAGCCTTTTTCAAATTCAGGGCAAATGATGTAAAAAACTGAAATACTATATGAACCAGGCTGACAAATACAAAACTTCTTAAATGAAACTTGCTGTGTTTGTAGAACAGGTATGACAGAAAGTCAGAAGCTCTTTTCCTCAATCAGTATCAGAGCAGTATAAGGTTCACCATTTTGGTTTGCATGAAAGATGTATTTCTCACAAATTTTAGTTTTCTTCATTGCTTGTTTGCCCCATGGTCAAGAAAACAAGCAGCGGAGTATAATTTTAAAGCCAGAATGTATAGTGTAAAGCTTGTCTTGTATAGAATGCATTCAACTTCTTGGGAACAAAAGTATACACAAGGATGTACATTTCATTTCAGAGGAATGTATACTTACATAAAGCTCTCAGCTTTGATTTTGATAACTGTACAAAACACAAAAAAATTATGATTGGAGTTTTATTTCGTATTGTTGATATTTCACTGCAGTCAGCTAATGCCAGTTTTTGCACTTTCTGTTCACCTTTGAACCTACTTTTTATCTACTGTCCAGCAAATTTTCTTTTCTTTTTTCACTTTATCAGGGACAATTATTTGAATGAGTATTTTCCTTTCATTACCTCAAAACATAAAAATACTGAAATAAACCGGCAATTTTTTTTAAACAGTTGTTACCATTAAGTTCTGAAGCAGCTCAAGAATAACCCATGAGAGGACTGTTGAAAGAAAGATTCTGTAAAGTGTTTTGAATGAAATGCGATTTGTAAAAACATTGCCCCATATTTTCCTTTTTCAATGACTTTATATTTTTTATATGATTATGCATACTTACAACTAAAATGGAGAGTACAAATTTCAAAGCTTTTTTGTCTCCTCAGCTTGAAATTTAAATGAAGATTATTCCCAAGTAATATTTACTTATTTAAAGTTATTAATTCTTTGAGCCATGACAAGACACCTCTGGAATGCAGCAGAGTAGATTATTTTCTAAAAATTTTTTTACACATTCGCCAAAACAACTTACACTATTCCACCTTAGTTTTTCCAGTGTTAAAGATTTTAAGGCAAATTATATAAAGGGTCACAAGTTCATACAGTAAATTAATTGCATCAAATGGCCTGCACAGCAGGCAAACATAATCATGTGTACATTCAATTGCTGTGCTAATTTTAGAAAGTCTCATAGTCATATGTTCCACGAAGATTTTGTATTGTACAGTACTTAAAAGCTTTCTGGTATTGCTTGGGTGGAGGTCGTTGTGTAAGCAGATAATCTGTACACGTAGGTAAAGCTAGCAAGGTAATTCATCTGTGCATGCTTTGGTTCAGGAAATGGGAAGAATATTGGAATTTTCCTTTCTTAAATGTGGAAAAAAAAAAAAAGAAAAAGCATTCCCTTGTTGTAAAATATGTTGAGGCATGAGGAGGTCTTGATGAGATGCCATGTGGTTATCTGAACTGACTTAACTGTAAGACAAGTTTTCGTTTGTACAATTTTTTCTGCTCATTAAAATGTTACATAGTTTTAGTCTTTAAGGAGTTAGAAAAAGATTTTAAAGCAATGTCTCTACATGCTTATTGGGCTTCTGTGGTGGGTGCTTTTTTTTCCCCTGGGTCAAGTCGGGCAAAATATTTTTGTTTTCTTTGTCATCTTTTTTCCCACTGTGGTTTAGTACTAATTTCTCGGTTGTAAATGAGACCGAACCATATTTTAAGTGCCAAGGGACTGTTTGAGCATGGAGCGACCAAAAAACCTGATACCTCATCTCTCTCTTTCCATCTGTGCCTTTTTCCTCAGACTCCATATCACTTTAACTTCCATCTCAATCCTGAGATATTCTATGCTTGGCTCCAGTTGATTTAATACGCTATCAAAGTCTTTGTAGCTTTAATCTCAGTTGATCCCCCAAAATACAGAGCTTATCCCCAGATTTATTTTAAAGCATGAGAAAATTATATCTCTTGACAAGTGAAGTTGTGTGTCAAGTGTTAAGTTAATGAAGAGAGAGAAAGAGATCATTAATGTTGCAAAGGCTTTGCTTTTCTTTGCTAAGGATGGGTCATGTTTGACTGTAGTGCTTAGTGTTTTAGACATCTACAGATGAATTCTCAACATAAACTAAATTTCAAGTTTTTTTCCCCTTTCATTTAAGGCCTCTGAAGCTTTGCAACTGAAACTTCTATCAATTTTTTACTGACAGAATTTCAACACGTCATGCAGGGCTGACTCAAAACATTAATCTGAGATTTTCACCCTGTTGGAGTGGATTTTTCATTGTGTGATACCTTTTAAAGTCATAGAGTGTGATATTTGAAAAAGATAATAAGCATACAAATGTTCTTAATCTTGCTTAAAACATTTGTAGACTAGTTATCTTTTCTTGAATGAAATGCTTTGATGTATCATTGACATCATTAGAAGTCCTGGTCTCTAGTATTGATGTGATGAGCATTGTTGCGGATGTATAATAAAGTGAAACAAGTAGATGATTTTTATACATAAAAGATTTTTTTTTTATTTGAATCATTAACTTTTGATCATTTTATTCTTTATAAGCACAAGAGAGATACCTGCAGCTTTTGCATGTGATAGAGGCCATGAAAATCTGTCAAATGTCTCTTTGCTCACCTGCGCTGAGTGGCTCCATAGTCCTTTGCTGAAAATTCAGGCACAGGATGCTGCCAGTTGACTTACATGGTATTTAACTCTTGTGGAAAACAAGAAAGTCTCATGACAAGTATGAATGAGTTGGTGGTCAAGACTAATGGCCTAAGACTCTTCCATTCTTATTTTGAAACGTTTTAAGAACATTTGGGCATGCAATGCCAGGGAGGCACAGACTTAATGGCACTAGCATTGAACCATGGGCGCAACATTTTTGTAAACTGTAATTTTTGCTTCAAGATCTTTCACACTAGGCTTCATGAAGCTCCATCAAGAACACTACCAAGCTATCTTTAAATGACAATGAGCTTATAGATGGTTAAAAATAAAGTAATAGTGAATCACCTCACACTCAACACCTTGTCCCACTACCACAAAAAAAAAAAAAAAGAAAGAGAGGGGGGGGGCAACTTTTCCTTGCAACCACAAAGCTTTAATTCAATTGCACAATATCATTTCAAGTAATTTTAAATTTCTGAACTATATCGGTAATCTGTGTTGTCTTTTTCCATTTTTTTTTAAAATTCAAGTTTTAACTTGTGCCAATATGTGAATAACTCTTCGTAACTGTTTACAGAAATGTTGTGCCCAACTGTTGCCACATTTTTGTGCTTTTTCCCCAGAAACAGCCGTTATGTATATTCTTACTCTTGTACAGATTATGCTGTCTGGATGTTATACCTCATACCTACACTTGTATTATCTTCCTAGCCTTTTCCTGTGTTCATTTTTGATGGCTAGGTATGAATCTCTACTTGAGTGTGAGATTTGTTTGTTTTTTTTTAGACATTAAATTATCTTTTTTTTTTTTTTTTTAAAGATCTGGCTTGGGAATAGTCTTTCTAATTGTTTCTTTTTTTTTATTTAATTACCATTTTGTTTTTACACATCACAAGTGCAAATACATCTACGTCACCCTTACATTTTGTAACATGTACTATACTTTGCCCTGGTTTTCACTTACTACTGAGTATGCCACATACAACTGCACTATACCCACATACTTGCTAATTTCCCTTTATACTTTAAGCATTGCCAGTGTTTTATGTCTTCACATTATCTTTGCGTGCTAATTTTTTTCTAGCACATGTTCACTGTACATTATTTGGACTAAAATCAAGCATATTCACTAAGACATTAACACTTTGGAGAGGACCATTCAAAGATTTCTATTTTGAAGGAATCTTTGTATCTTTACATGAAAAAGGAGTTTACCATACCCAGTGACAGACTGTTAGGATCAAAGTCGAAAGAAAAAGAAGGCCACTTATTTTCTCTGTTGATCCAATTTTGATTTGTGTTTTAAAAAAAAAAAGGCCTGTTTTTTCTTTGGTGATCCAATTTTGATTTGTGTTTACATTGCATGCAGTATTTAAACAGGTAATCCTGAGTCAACAGATAAACCTCTGGAGGTTTTTTGTGCATAGATGTACATTTTATTTAATCAATGTATTTTGGTGTTAATGTAAAGGTTTGTTCTGTGGATTTAGGGTCAATTAAAAAGAATATTTTTGTCTTCATATGAGTAATAATACACATGTATTTAAAAAAAAAAAAAAAAAGAAATTGTTTGCTTTCACTGAGTTAAAAAGAAGTTTATATAGTTCTAAACCTTGAACATACACCAATCCTCAAAACACAGCACAGAACCAGCTTGTTTATTAAAAATATATATATAATTTTCATAAATTCTTTAGCATGGACAGGGATTTGCGGAGAAAATTGTGCCACAAAGAGGAATTTAGGCTTATGGCCAATGATATTGGTTATGATTGCTTTTAGTTTTAAAGATAAATAATAGGCAAAAATGCGTTTTTAATACTAAGGTAGGAAAACAAAACTTAATTTTGTATTCTTTGGGCAAGAAAGAATTGTGAAGTGGTTAATAATGATCCATGCGTTAGATTTTCATTGTCCATCTCTTTTCATTAAAGCTACTTCAAGATTCAAATAGACCATTAATACAACCGTTTAGTTTCACTATTCTTCTAAGCGTTGTTTCAACTGGAAAAGCTTAAATAAATGCATGCAATAGCCCGAGTGATTTCTTAAGACTCGGGTTACTTTAAGCTCAATAGTGATTACTGTATTTTAAAATTTTCATTATTTTTTTTTAAATTGGGGGTTTAATTTCAAGATGCCCTTCATGTCTCATATTTATAAACTTAATGTGAGGCCATAAAAGCTTCTGAAAAATTTTCAGAGAATTGCATTCTTCTTCAGCGAAAATATATTGTTGTTTTCTGCTTATTTAAAGCAAATACTGTATACATTTTCTGGACAAAAAAGTTTCAATCTTTAACCAAATTGAGAAAATTTAAGAGGCTATCTTTTTACAATCTTTCTGCTGTTAAGCCCTGTTTTTGTCAGCTGACTTTTATAAATGTTTTTTTATTTTTAGAAATTTTATTTGGGTAACCCACATGTACAGCCATGAGTAATCTAGAACTTTTACACAGTATTCATGCACTGAATTTATACAGAGCTATTTATGTTGAATTTGCGACTTGTTTTATTCTTTGATATCACACCATACTGTATCAAAAAACAGGTGTCTCAATTTACATTTTTTTTTTAAAGAGTGTGTCATATGAGGAGTAACTTATTTTTATACTTTTGTTTTCTTCCTGAGCCTATTCCTGTTTCCTTTACCCTCGCTCCTACATTTATCATGCTTTAAAGTATGGAATTCAGTCATCTGATTGTCTAGTCCCTAATGCAGTTTCATGGTTTTCCTCACAGCCTGCATAAGATTTTTATACACAATAATTTTATTACAAACGCTTACACTTTTTAGGTTTCATAATTATAATACAAGTTTTTTTAGGTAAAGAAATCAATTGTAAATGTTTACATTGTAATTTTTACTCTTTTACGCTATCAGATTTTAAAAAGAAAATAAAAGTGGTTCAATAGTAATTTGTGGTAACCTGCAACATATATTACCATGAAGAGCAAAATTTTAGGCAATGAAAAATACCCCTGCTGGTAGCTCATATGAAATTTGATGGCTGCAATTTTACACTTATATTATGAAGTTATCATTTAATTGTTTCTAAAGATAGACTAGTATAGTGTAGTGTTTTCTTGATTTTTAGTATTATAATTTATTTGTTTTATCCTAGTATCATTAATTATTGCCATTATTTCTTAAACCCTTAATATTTCTCGTTTTCCTCATAGGATATTGATAAACAAGATTTACTTTTATCAGTAACAGATGTTATGCCATACAAATTGAATGCCCCTGTTTGTTGATTTAGAAATGAACATATTTAAAAACCTTATCACTCTATTACTCTATGCTTGAATCTTCGCAGTGACTTTACAGAGAACATCATGTTGAAATGCAACTACGGCCTTCATAAATGTTTCATAAATTATCAGGTTTCAAACTAATATTGATTTTAAAAGACAAAAAAAAAAAGAAAATGAATAAAAAATGTATAAAATCTTAATTTTTTTTCTGTGCCTTTTTTCTCTGTGACTTGAAATTCATTGTCGTATTATTCAGTTAGGGATCTCTAGCGATGCAGTATGATAGTGTGTAAATCCTTGAAGACGTTTTCCTCTCAAGCCATTTTTACTCTGATTTCTTCTTTGCTTTTTAATTTTCAAATCGATAATTTTAAAGGCACTTAGGCAGAGAAGAAATGAGAGTGAAATCGGCTGAAGAGGAAACCATCCTTAAGGAGTTTGAAAATATATCATAATGTCCAGCTGAGTCTGAAAGTAGGATTTTGGTCAGATTTTGTCAGGAAAGTGGGATTTACCCAAAAAAATTTAACAGGAGTTGGATTTTAGGGGAAAAGTAATTACTACCCACATAAAATTCGGAAGTCTTGCCAAACAGCCTTTAGACTGCTTGCTTAGTTACCGGTCTGAACGCATCTCTCGGTCAAAATCTCAGAGATTTCCGTGTGGAAGAACAAAGAAGAAATACTTATCAATATCTACATTTGGAATTGCACCAGTTGTTAAGGAAACCATCATGGCAGCAGTCAAAGATTATCAGTATCAGTACCATGTATGTACTGATGTTTGATGAAAGTCTCAACCCAGATATTCAGTCCAAGCAGCTTGATGTCCGCCAGCCTTACCTAGATGATGGGTCTATCAAATCAAAATATGTTGACTCATATTTTTAGGCCATGCTTCAGCAAGTCATATTGAAAAACTCCAGCCTCTTATTGAAGAATTAGGAAGTCATAAACTTATCCACCTATCCATGGATGGACCCAATGTCAATTGGAAAGTTTTGAATAACCAGCCAAGAAGAATGAAAGAAAAACATGGCCATACACTCCTAGTCTTTATTACTATGTGCTTGTTTTTATGTCATGCTTTATGTCTGGGGTGGTGGTAGGATTTTTTTCAATCAGGTGGGATTTTTATTTTGGGAAAATGCTGGACACTACGTACAGACACTGAGGTTGGTAGGAGCAACCAGTGCAGGTCAGATCAGTACAAATTTGACCTAATACAGTAACAGTAACCTTTAACATAAGTACGGATTCTTGTAAACTACATGGTTAAATTTGTCTATAACCTCCACTATTATTATTGGACAATCCTGCATCCAGTAGAAATAGGATTTTGTTCTGATTGATGGCTGCACAACTAAGCACTTCTAAGTTTTCTTTTTAAATGAAATGCAAGTGCACATAAATTGCATAAGACGAAGAGACCAAACTTAGTTTAAAGTCTTTGAGGTGCCCATTAAAGCATTGTCAATAAAGGACTCCAGATACATTTTTCTGATTCGGCTGTTTTGATATAAAGAAAAGAGTCATGTGTTTAAACATAGTGAGTGGGTGCATTAGTTTTAAGACAGCCAAAAATCTGACAAGCTGTAAAAAATTGCACTACCACCCTTATGTAAAAAAAACTTTGAAGCGAGTACTAAAGAAATATACAAAACTGTTAACTATTAGAGGAGTCAAGATACAACTGTCTGATTCAGTTGTTTTGATATAAAGCAAACTTTCAAGAGTCATGTTTTTAATGCAAAGTGAGTAATTTTTAAGACAGACAAAAATGTGGCAGGCTGCAAAACGTGCACTTAAGTACTTACCATATGTGAAATGTCTTAAGGTTAGGACAAGTAAAAGTTCCACATCTAGATTTACCATTGTGGACTAAACCATTTCAATGGTCATAATTAATTTTGCTTAAGTTTTAACTTTAAATGTTTGTTAAAGGACCAAAACAAAAACAATTCAAGGACGAAAAAAAAAAATATATATCTGAAAGAAAGCTTTATTTCATTAAAAGTATAATGAAAACCTTTAAACAATGGGTACAGATATGGTTATTATGAAAGTTATAAACATATCTCTAAATGATAGATATTTTATGTATGTACAAACATTACAAATACACATAGTGCTAGATCCAAGCCACTCAAACCAAAATAATAAGTTAAACAGTTGAACAAACTCAAAGGTCAATTATTAATTTACAAAAGAGAAAGTGCAATCAGTATGTGAAAGTTTTTACACACACACAAATGTAAAAGCCATAACAAAATTAATTAAAATTAATATTGATATAATGATAAAAAGATACAAACAAAATACACAAAAATAAACTGAATCGTACGTAAAAGCAAATGTTTATAATAAGTGTTAAAAAGAAAAACGTTATCTACAATTGCTGCTGCGTCTGCATAAATCTATTCCAGAAAGATATAAAATGCTCAAAAAATGTACTAGAGGCAAACAGAATAGTCACTCCTTTAAATTTCTTCCAGACAAAAAAAAAATGCCTGGACATTGTCTTTTCAAAGACTTCAGTTTTTAAAAGCTTTGTATGGATATTATGAACTTACTGAAAATAAAAGGGAATAAGTCAATGACACACATAAAAAAAAAACAAAAAAAACATGTACATATATCTGTTTCATCTTTTCAATTAATTAGTGACAGTTTTATTTGGATAACAGCTTAATATTCAATGACATCTTGAATAATCTTAAATTACCATAATCATACTTTCACTTGCATGCTTAAATACTGTCCTTTTTATAGGATGGACCAAAGATTTAAATTAAAATTTTTTTTTAAAAGTTGCTTTACAAAATGGTGGTGTTTCCAATAACAAAAATGAAGAGCGACATAGGCAGAGGAAGAAACAGTCAGCACTCACTTATATGGTGGGGAAAAGACATAAAAGTAGTCCTGATGAACAATCAAAGGTTTTGAACCAAGCGATCATTAACACAAAAGAAGAATCTCTAGGCTAATTGCATGTACAGGAGTCCCCATCAAGCAAATAAATGAGCCTTCATTGATCATTCTTGATAATATTACATTTAAGTCAAATTTCTGATAATTCAATTTAATCACTAGCACTGTTCATGTAGATTAATTAAATAATGTTTAAAGTTTATCTGGAAAAAAAAACTTTTGGTCAAGTTTGATCTTGCTGGTGAAATTTTGTATTCCCAAATAATCAATTTCCAGAAACCTAGTTACTATAAAGAACAGATGGAATGATTGACATAGTTATAGCTAAAAACAATATGATAAAGTATAATACTTGTGTGCATCGCCAATAAGTTTTAATGATCAAATTAAAAATCTGTGCTCATTAATATTTAACAGAATTAGTCAATGAAAATATTTATACATATTTACATGCCTTCATTCTAACATCCAATTTTAAATTTGTAGCAATTGCTAAATATAATTTGAGAAAGAAAGAAATAAGACATGGAAGTATGAATGTTTGATGGAAAGGCAAACAAAATTACTTTGGAGCAATTAATTATTTTTGTAAATTTTATTTCTAGTAGGTGAACACCTGATGTCCTGGCAAAAAAAAATACAAATACAACTCACATATAAGAATTCTTAAATTTGTAACAAGTTTTTCATCCTACACTTTGAATGAAGTTGTAGGCTCCCTTGCATATTGGTAGCGATGGAGAGCAAGAAACTACAAAATTAATTACTGTTACAAAGAGATCATTCTATGTTACTTTGAAAGAAACAATAAAATTTTTAAAAAAGTATTACTCTCAAAGTTTAAATGCATGCAAACCTAGACAGAAATCACCATCGAGTCAATATCTTTATCAATAAACAAATATAAGCTGGAACAAGCGACAAGTGTTGCCTCAAATCTGAATCTATCTTTCCATTATCTCCACAAGTATAAACCAAACAGAATATCCATCAACACATGCCTACATGAAAAGGCTAAAACAAACCTTTTCTGCAGCAACCTGCTCAGCTAAGAAATTAACAAGTTAAAAAAAAATATTGACAAATAAAGCAAATCAGCTGAACAGGAACTGCGCAACTTACTAACTTAAAGACAAGGGGTACCAGAGAAAGTCTCTAGTAGGTACCATAGAGTGAATAAAAATACAAGGGGACAGTTTAAAAAATGTTGCCTGGGGTGGTCATTTTTTAAAGTCTATTTTCATCTGGTACCCAACTCCATTGGCTGCTTTGAGGCTAACCAATGAATCATTACAACATAAGAAATCATGGCAAATGGTTTGCTTCTTTTTGAGAAACCAACAATGATCAATAAGTAAATAAAAAAAGGCCATATTTCAAGATTTTCAGACACATTTTCAAATGTTCTCAAGTAGACACAGTTCTTGAAACTTCAATACTGGTGTCCAGAGGCAAAGATTTTTCGTATTTTGTACGAATTTGCACGAATGATATAGAATATTTAATTTTTTCTACACTCTCTGTCTCATCCCCATAGTCCCACATGAATAAAACTTGATAGCATAAAAACAGTAGCGTTTGACCCATAATGGAACTAATGCGTAAGAACACGAAAATTAAACATGGCAATTACTCATTTTAAGTAATGGTTGAATAAAAAAAAGACAAAGAAGTCTTTAAAAAAAACGATTTTTTTAAATCACTTAAGTTAAAAAACTGGTTATGTCAGAGGAGGACAACAAACAAAATATCTACCAAAGCACAACCTTGTAAAAACTTTCTTAATCCGCTTTAGAATACATATAATATACTGCTGTACCACAAAATGTTTTTCACAAAAAAAAAGTAAAAAATATATGAAAAAAAAATGAGTGAAACAAAACTTTACCAGAAAGGTTTAAAGGGATAAACATATGTATACCAATCTTTCTTCTAAAAAAAAAAGATAAAAGGTTGTAGCGGTCTAAAATTACTAGTGTCCTATGCAGCTTCCGATTCAAGGAATTACAAAAAAAAAAAAAAAAGTCTCTCTAGTCGACTGAAAAACAAAAAAAAATCTCCTCAAGAAAGGATGGATTAAAGATTCCGCATCACATTGGGAGGTGTACATGGCACTATTATCATATTACTACAATCTTAACAATTGTGCATAATTCTATATTTTATTTCACCAAGCAATATATTTGGCTCTCTGTATATGTATTCCTATTAATTTTCTTGACTTTTTTGACACATGGATTAAAAAACGGGAAGATTTCAATTACCTCGACTTGCTTCATAGTTTACGTAAAAAGGGATTAAGGGAGAGAGAGGGAGAGAGAGAGAGAGAGAGAGAGAGAGAAGCACATAGAGACAAGCCGACATAGGCATAGTTAAAAAGAGAGAGCCAAGGAGAGAGAAAAATAGAAAAAAAATGGAGGTTTACACAAAATAAGAGATTATAAATACATAATCATTATGTAAAGTGAAATATTAAGGAAGAAGTAAAAAATACAATTTGAATGATAGAAAGTTATCATGCAAGGATGTTAAACTATAGAAATCAACTGTTGAGAGAAGAAAAATAAAACAAAACATAAAAAACGCAAAAAAATTAGCAAAAGCTTTCTCTTTGTCACAAAATCAGCTCTCAGAATATAACCCAAAGTTGGTAAGGAACAAACTCATCTATCTGCTACATTAGAAAATGGTCTCATTCATGTAGTGGGTATACATGCAGAATGAAGAAATTCTATAAAAAAAAAATATAAGTTTTTAAAGAAAACACAAAGAAGAAACCTAAGCAACGGTAATAATTCAGTTTGAAGAGAGCATTTAATAAAATGGTGGTCCATGCAGAATAAATTCTTAAAGGGCTACAGAAATAATATATACACTGATTGTATAATTTTGTTTTGTTTTTTTTTTCAGAAAAAAATTGACCTTTTCTTCTGTTACAAGCTTGAATTTATTTTTGTTTAAATTATGAGCCTTTAACATTAAATTTCACAGTAGAGAAAGTACTTGAATATCATTCATTCGTCACACGATCATCAGAATAAATAATACTTTCATGAGATTTAAATTATCATGGCAAAAAAGAAGGATATCAATGTCATCATTAGAGTATCCTCCTCTAGTTTTTCTTAGGACTAAATGTAAAGGCCAAAATTAATAGTCCCTAGTTATAAGAAGATGGCATGGGAGAAAAAAATGGTGTACTACCAAGCACACACTTTCAGAGAAAACTGTTCTTTCTACTTTGAATAGAATTCTGTTTCTCGGTATGGCTTTACAATAAAAGCTTTTCAAAAAAAAAAGGCAAATAAATGTTAAACCTATATCACAAAATCATCTGAATGCACTTGTTAAAAATCCAAAATTTAAACAGCCTTCACGGAGTAAACATTGAAAATGGCAAAAGAATAATTTATGGCTCCTAAATGGTGCACAAGCAAAAATATATATTAATCCAAGTCTACATTTAAACAAATAGGCTCCAGATAATGCATTGAAAAAATATCTGTGAGGCACAAGATTCAGTTCACACGAATGAAACACCATATAAATGCAAAACATTAACAAAACAAGGGATTTTTCCTTGGCACAAAATAAGAAATAATTTATGACATTCTGTTAAAGGTACTTTTTCCTTTTAAAAGGCTTGAATATGCATGAGATGATGATTATTCTTCTTAAATGAACCATAATGAATCAGAATCATAAATATCTATGAGGCCATGGCTAGATATTTAATATTAATGACAATGAAGGAAAAAATACTTTTTAAAAATTATGCATCATTTTTGTCCCATTTGAAACTTGTCCTTTCATGTTATACCTTTTACAAGTGAAAGGAGACAAAAAAAAAATCATTCTGGTCTGCTATTTTTTCTCTCAAAACTAATAGTTAAATCATAATCATCATATTGGTAACAGTAAATTTGTAACATTGGATGCAAACAAGAATGTTAGGCCAAATGGATCACAGCAACACAAACTAACCTAATATGGTTTACAATCTTAACCAACAGCCAAATATAAGCCTTGAAGGGCTCCTCTGGCAAATTTCTATTAAAAATTTTTTTTGAAAAAAAAATAACTTTTTATCCTCCTTTTAAACTATTTTCAATCTATTTAACATTCATAAACAAACAGCTGTGTAAAAGCACAACAAAAGGGATATTTTGTCACCTCAGTTAATTCAGGAAACAGCCAAATGTTGGAAGGGTAGTAAAGGAATTGAAAAAAATTTTAATGTATTATTGAAACATATAGCATAACAAACTCTTTGTCACTTCATTTAAAAAAAAAAAGAGAGAACAATTTCAAATTGGCTAAAAATAATGCTTTACTTTGCTATGTGTTGCACAAATAATGTAACTCCTACCACAACAAAGAAGGCTGCCTTTAGTGTATAAACAAAGCTTACAACAACAGTATTATTTTGCTTTATGACTAATGAAACTGATCAAGAAATGGGAATTTTTCAGTCCAATGAACGAAGAAAACAAACAAACAAATAAATACAGGAGGTCCAAGAGGCAAGTCTTTCTAAAGTCCCAGCATCTTTAGTTTGTAGAATGAACTACCAATTAAAATAAAAATAAAAAATTCTTTCTACTCAGGATCCAAATTTTGTTCTTGTTAGTCTTGAACAGAGTTGACTTCTTATCATAATATTCAGTCTTGAGTCAAAGATGGTTTTCGCCGGCCTACTTTATAATCTCCTCACATTTTCATGAACAACGTGAAGAACTTGCTATTAATTTGTACTTTTTTGCTATGGTGCCATACACAAGTACATAGTTCAGTTCATGTAACATTATATAAATTCATTTTTGTTTAACTTTAAGCGATACGTAAATCTTTACAACCTTTTGTATTTCTCACACCACAAAAGTGTGGGCATCCCAAATTGTTCAGTCACACTCCTACCAACATAGATCTTTCAGAATTGTGTTGACTCTGTATAGATTTTCTTATGAGCAAGAATGAAATAAATCTGAATTATTGTTCCTCATTGCATTAAATTACTTTCTGACTCTTAAGGATCCCCTTGTGACAGTCACTGCACCCTTTCTTCGTGCTCCCTGCCCAACTTTCTTTCCAGTGGGTGAGCTATCTTTGACTAACTTATTTTTATCAGCTGCTGATCTGCCTTTGACGAATTTATTATTTCTGCCAGAAATCGAGGTTCCTGCGATTGACTTTTTGTCCTTGCTTGTTACTGTGCTTCCTTTGTTTATCTTGATATTTTTTTCTGATGCTTTGCCATTGGGCAATTTACTCTTTGCACCCACAAGCTCCTGTTTCTCAGCCTTGCTTTTATCGACTGCTTTTTTCTTGTCAAGCACAGAGGTGACATCTTCACTGTTATTAGCTACAGATTGGGTCTTCTTTGTCAGAAGACTGGTTTTATCAGGCAATTTATAATCATTTGGTTTCTGCTCTTGCTTTTGCTCTGGTATCTGTTTTGGTTTAGGAGGCCGTCCCGGTTTTGCCTTCACTTTCAACTCTTTGGCATTTGTTGTAGGCTTTGCTTTCCCTTTGTTTTCCGACACAGTATCTTTCTTGTCCCTTGATTTATCTACCTTAGCAGTCTTTGCTGCTGGCTTTGTAAGTGTTGCTGCCTTTGTAGCTAGTCTCGGTCGACCTACCTTTTTGACCTGCTTGGCTTCCTCTTCAGATTTGCCATTCAGACTTTTAGGTTTGAGAAGGCCATTGCTTTTCTCAGTTTTAACATTTGAGGATTTCGAAACAGGAGCGACAGCTTTAACTGGTTTTAACTTTTTCAAAACATTTGCGACTTTTTTCTTTTCAACAGGTTTAGAGGGTTTCTTCTCAACTTTGCCATTTTTCACACCATTTTCAACTTTAACCTTTCCACTGTCTGTTTTGCCTGAGGTCTTTCTGACCGCCAATGACTTATTTTGCTGATTTTCAACTTTTGGTTTCCTCCCTCTCTTTTTGGTGCCCTTCATGTTTGCACTGGTTTCCTCCATGACTTGAACATCTGTGGTTTTTGTGGTCCATTCTTCACCCTCTGACGACATCCCTCCCTCTTCCTCAGAAGTGCTGAGCAATCTGCCATTAGCTAAGTCTGCAGCCTTTATCTTGTTCTGCATCGCCTGAAGGTCTCCAACCAAGGATGGGATGGTTTTGAGTGAACGCCTGTTGCTATGAAGACCAAGAGATACAAAGATGTCTTTCAGTTTGGGTGGCACAACACCGTCATTTTGGTCTCGCAACTCGTCTCGGTGCTCCTGAGTAACATGAAAAAAGAATAAAATTGATTTAGTAATACTGCAAAAAAAAAAAAAAGACAATAGCAGCGCAGACAAATTATAGTATCATAAGTCCATAATTTAGCTTTAAGAAAACTTTTAAGAAACCTGTCATATTCTAACACATTTTTCAAAAATTATTTGACAATGCTGTCCATTGAGTGCCAGAATGATTTATTGTACTTTCCCTGAAATAAAATTGAAGACATATGATAGACGTAAAGTTACATCATAGTTTGAATAATATATTTAAATGTGCAAAAATCTATTTCCAAATGATGTCAAATTTGATTCTTTTCATACTCCTTAAGTTTCAACCCCATCACTAGCTGTCAGGGTACTCAGCTCTCTCCCCCAGTGAAAATTATTTAGGAATTGCTCATTTTTGGCCACCATGCCAATGTTTGACTTCAGCTAAGATTGAAAAAAAAAACCAAGTATCTTCTACCTGTAGCAGATCTGGCCCATAGCAAGCACAGCAAACTCCAACTATGATGTCGACAAGTCGAGACGCATCTGTCAAGCGGAAGTGCTGTCCATTGGTGGTGGCCGCTGTCTCACGAAAGAACTTTGTCCCTTCTTCCTCATCCTCCTCCTCTTCTTCATCCTTGACCGATCTCTCGGACACAGCTTGAAGGGTGAATACATGGATGCCCTGTCAAAATTTAATTAAAAAAAAAAAATGTTCATTATCATCATATAGAAAAATTATTTAACAAAAAAATAACTGACAAACTTGTAACTTCCAACAAGACAATGATCAATCATAAATTGAACAGGGATTCTCTATGCCTATTTAATTGCTAAAAAATAGTGGATAAAATATGTTGCACTCATCTCCTTTGACAATAGAAAGAGGGGACATAACTTAATCAACCTTTTTTCTTTGCAAACCGGGATTCCCCTTGTTACAACTATACAAGATACAACTTCTTTAATTCCTATTAATTTTTGTCTACTCTACCTCAACCTCTCATTTATTTTCTTCTAAGGTGTAGCAACCATTCTATGTGAATTTATTCCAAACCGAATGAAAAAAATGTTAAAAATTGATGGAGATATGCATCATTTCATGATGCACCCCTTCTAGATCTGAAAATCTCAAAATTTACCTGGGCAGTGAACCGTGTAATGTTGAATTTACTATATGAATAGTGATAAGACATTTAAAGTAACACAGGTCACACAATTTCTTTCCTCACCATTTGAGCCAGCAGCCTGGCCTCAAGCCGCCAGTCGATCACAGGAACTTCCTGCCGAGGGCCGAGCTCCAGGGCAGAGCGGATCCAGCCTCGCCAGTGCTCCCTCTGTAGGTAGAAGGTGGTGGAGTTTGGTCGGCCTCTGCCCAGCATGACCACAGTGCGGTAGCTGCATGATGACCAGGACATGCACCGCTGCAGCTTCCACAGTGCCATCTCTAAGTTGTCTTGAACATAGTCTGGGTAAATCACCGCCTCAGGCTCTGGGTGTGTACAATTACAAAGCTCTTTCCAATTAAAAATATGGCAGAATTTGATTGCACTGTGATATTTCACAGATTTTAAAGTATAAAGTCATGCAACCAGTGCCATGGAGCATAGATCATGAAATGTATTATATTTATATTATATATCTAATAAAATATAATACATTTTTCTTTTTTTTTCCATTACAATATGATCAGTCCTAGCCTAAAAAGCTTAAAAATTAAAATCAAAACTATGTTAAGGCATTCCAATGGCACACATAGTTTTAATTTTATTTTTTGAGATTGAAGAACTTAGAAAGCTTTCAAAATAAATGCTTGCATTCCAGTATCATACCCATTTCATGCATCTCCTTTTTCCTCTTTCCCATCTAAAAGTAATATCATATGGCATTTCACAGGCTGTTTAATTTCATTTTTTTTGCTCTAGTCATATGATACCAAAATTCAATTCATCATTTTTTAGCAAAGGATCGAATTTAAATAAGAAGGAAACTTTACTCAATAGCTAAATATTATGACACGCAACTTCTGAGCTATTGCACTATTATACTGGTTGCAAGACATTTTTAGCACATATATTAATGCAGTTTTTGTTTAAAAAGAATTATCTACGTTTTAACCTTTGATATTAAACTTTAATTTTAACTGAATATAGATTGGTCTTATGCTTCTTATGATTAAAATCATTAAAGTACAAATCAGACAACTGAATTTTTTAACATATTGCTTTGTTTTGACTTCATCCCAAAAAATATGCAGTTAAATGAAAGAAATATTTGCTGTTTGATGAAAGCACTTTTTCTGAAATCCTCATTACGTAACACTAACACAAACTATTATGATTACTTCTCTGGAAACTAAAAAGGATAATTGTTATACAGTGGAACCCACTTAAAGTCCACTCTGTTTGACATATCTATTTCTTATTTCTCTATACTTTTGCAACGGTGAAACTCAAAGTCAGCTAATTGTTTCTGTCCTGAGGCGTGGACTTAATTTAGATTCCATGGTAGTTTATGTATCTGCACATACCTAAACTGTTGACGAAGGCACAAATCTGAGAAAACGAGGCTCCCAGATCTAGCCATTTAGTGCCACTATGACCTCCAGTACGGATGTAATTGTGATCAATGTTGGCGACGCTGCAGCTTCCACCAGCCCGCTTGTCATCATGGATTCCACCTTGAGTGTGAGCAAATACACCAATGCGTAGATCTGGGATCAGTGACTGCAGGCGCCACACCATCTCCCGCACCTGCTCCTGAAGTTCAGCCAGGTACTCCTGCATGGCGCCTGATGTGCTCACACAGATCACCACTTCCAACATCGTAGGCGTCTCACCTTTTTTCGGCAGTAAAACTGTCTCTTCTTTGACTGCAGCTGCAAGTGCCGAAGCTTTTCCATCATTTGTGCTGCTGTTTGTGAAACTACCCGTGCCTGCGCCACTGGATACTTCTGATTCAGAGAGCTTCTTTCCCCATGATGAAGATAGTTTTGAATTCTTAGAATTAATAGATGTGGAGGTAGTAACAATATGGCTGTCCTCACACACCTCTAGGACGTTCTCACTGTTACCAAGGCCACTTTCTGATGATTGAAAACTAGGTTTTGAATGTTTGTCAGAGTCCTGTTTTGAGGATGATTTGGGAAATGATGAGGTGGGTGATGATTGCTTTAATGTGGGGGATGATGATGACTTTGATGAAATCAGCTTATTATTCACAGACGCCTTTTGCATGATCTTATTCTTACCGGCTGATTTTTCACTTGGCTTTTTAGGGGGCTTTTCTTCATTCTGATGCACACCCTCACCACTTCCTTGCTTTTTTGCTGAAGTGCTAGGGCTTTTCTTAGAGGGATTTGGAACCTCAGAGGCAGCCTTTGCCAGCTCTTTTGCTGAGCCTCCGGTGACGTAAGAAGCCAGCCATGCTGGGGCTTTCCGCTGCCTTGATCTGGTTGGCTCTGCATCAGACTTCTTGACCACAGTGTCAGCTCTTGCTAAAGATGAGGCTTGATTATCTCCGGCATCCTTGCTCACTTTGGCAGGGTTCTCAGACCCCGCATCTTCTGATGCTCGCCTCTTCATCCCTGCTGCATTTAGAATCCAGTCTTAGCAGAGCTGTGTAAAGTACATATCAAAGCAATAAATCACAATGGTTGCTAGAAATTTATCACGTATGATTTTTGTTCGCTTACCAAACATTTGTCAGCTACACTTCATCATTTTGTGATTTTCAGTAGTTTTCAAATTTAAGTGTACTTCAAAATGCATATTAACAATTTCAATGGTACTGGTAGTAGATTATAAAATTTTTCAAGACACTTGATGCCAGAAGTTTCAGATCTGGCTAAGACACGAATATGAATATTAACCCTCTTTTATTTTCTTCTTTTAAATCACTGCACTTTTTTTTTTCTAATTGGAAAAATGAAATTTGTTGCGCTGTTACTAGTGATAGAACTAAAAATTGAAACTTACAAAACAAAAACAAAATTTTTTTTTATTTTTTTTCTAAAAATGGTCTTTCCACAATAACTTAATGGCTCAAAGATGTTCTTTTGACTCGCCGTGTCCAGATCTATATCTCAAGAGCAAAGAAAAACTTGATCTAACAATCATGTTGCAGTTGATTTCAGGTTCTTCTTTTCATCATCCAACAATTTAGTAAAACCAAAAAGAAGAAATGTGAAGATATAAAGTGACTGCCAACAGCAGTAGAATGCCACACCCAAAAGAGGGTCAGTTTCTACTAAAATTCTAGTAGAAGCAGGAAAAAAATTAGGAAGCAGTACACAGCGGCAGCACTACAAAGTCTAGTCCCCACACCTGAAAGGGTTCCATGAGAGAAATCATCAAGTTAAAGAGCTTAAACTTGTTTAGTCCCATCAAGAAAAATGAGAGCAAAGTTAAAGAGAAATCACAAAATTATTTTTTAAAGAATAAGGTGGGTTTAAATAATTAAAAACTAAAACTGTATGATATAGGGCATATACCTATGATTTTTTTTATCATATGATTTTGATTGTGTGTTTCTCTTCATTGAAGGTGGATTCCAGTTAATTATCTGTCTAGCAAAAGAAAAAAAAAGGGAAGGACTTCCGAATGGGTACAATACTCTATTATACTAAAAAGGGCTTCCTTTGATTGGGTTATAGATTGGTTTTTGTATAGATATTAAAGAAGACAGAAATTTCACTACCAATAAAAAAAAATGCAGCATCATATATCCTACATATCATTCTTACTATACTAAACTGATGTACCTTATCGGATGTCCTACCCAAAAATGAAGATGATCCACATTAAATTTCAAGCCGACTGGGTATTATTGCAGTTATCGGCCCAACTCACTTTAAGCTTTAAAATTGTATACATACAGTATCTTGATGAATTTGATATGCTGAACACGAATATGAAAGTTTTTAAAGGTCGCAAATAAACAATTTTCAAGATAAAAGCATTTTTTTTGGTGCTCAAGTAAAAAATCCCAATAAACTACAAGTTTCGAATTCGTCGAGAAACATTTTATTGTGAAGCCGAACGTGAGTTGGGTCAATATTATCTGCAAATATACCGCCAACTGTAGGCCATTCTAATCCTGCTCTAACTGTAGTAATACAAAACATGAAGTGTTCTTGGTTGGACCAATGAGCCCATGCCACATGACTGTAAGAGTGCCCAGAATATGGTATCGCTTCAAAGCAAGTAGATATATTGTGAGTCCCTGCGTCAACTAGATCTAGAATCTCGATTTCCTCTCTTGTTTTCTGATTCATGAAAAGCTAAAGTGTCATTGTATTAGCTCTAAATCTATGTCAAAGCTTACGATTGATCTAGATCTAGATCTGCTCCTCGTCTAAATCTAGATCTAAGATGCAAATGATTTCCAATTCGACTTATTCTAGATAGAGAGAATTGGAAGTTAGATCTGAATCTGGACTAGATCTAGCTTATATTCTAGATCTCATTTACCTCTTAAATTTCGCTAATTTCAGAAAAAAAATACGTTGACCTTTGCATGGTAACAAAAGGAGAGTTCATATTTTTTATCGTATCACAAGAATCTAGTAAAAAAAATGTGAAAGAGTATTATTATGAAATTAATTTACCAACGTGGGTCTCTTTTTTTGTGTGATTTTCTCGACTTCCAAACCTGTTGTTGATAGTTGACGATCTTTTTAGTTGTTGGTAAATAAAATCCTGCAAAGCGATGGGTCCAGATTTTTATAAGTAGCATCAAAATGTAGTATTAGTGCTCGTTTCAACAAAGGATTCATAATATTATTATTTTATTATTCTTTCCAGCATGACGCATCACAATTCTTGTATGAAATTTTTAAAAATCGGAATTTTCGATATAAATACTTTTTAAATAGTAAATGAAAACTTCTTAAAAATCCAGTATTTCATCAGCGGCAGAGGTCTCTGCTAAATCTGGTAAGACGAATAAACAAGCTTATCAAGAGTTATTTCCCTTATTGTTTAGCGTCACCTGTGCCCGCCCCTTTCCACAATGTCTATTAAATTGCGCTTACTACACTAACGTCGACAAGAACCTTAAAACACAGAAAGATAATGATCAGGCATGATTTGGGGGGGAATGATTTTATAGAGAGAATAAGAGAGGGGAGCAGAGAAGGAAAAATAAGTGGATCGATTAGAAGAGCCAGATAGTTCTGAATATAATCAGGAAAAATTAAATCATTTTGATCTCACAAGCCTTTTTTTTTTTTTTTTTGCTTTTCTCACAAGATACAGTGTTTATAATGAGCCCCAGAACAGGAAAAACGCAAAGTAATTGTGATGTGAGGAAAGCCAGAGATCAGTGATTGATAATCACATTATTACCTCCCTCTCTCTCTCTCTCTCTCTCACACACACACACACACAGCATTCTTTCTTAATTACCTCGGATATTCCTTTGAAATGCGTCTGCTAAGGAAGAATGTTCCTTTTTAAGCTCTAAATCATTTCCGTCCATAAAGACTCGTCTCATCTTCAAGATTTAATGTTTTACAGGATATTTCGAACTACTCAAACAGTTAAAATAAATAGGCCTTCATGTTTTGATGCATCCACTAGATGCAAGAAGAGTTTAAAAGCACCAGCTGTTGAAAGTTAGAAATAAGTTATCGGTCATAAGGAAAAGATCGCTCCTGCTCGCTAAAATATTATTTGATATACTTAGGCATTAACAAACTTTGATTTTGCAAGAAGTATTAAGAGATTAATAAAAACAATTCTAATGAAAAAAAAAGATTACTACTTTTTTATAAAGCAGTCGAAGAGGAGGTTTGAGACTGACAAATCGAAGAAGTTCCTTCAGGTAGAGACAGTCAAGCTAGCGAAAAGCCTTAAGCCTAGCTTAACCAGCAGTCTCATTTGGGATCTCTAGGGTAGATGAGGGGTGTAGACATTGCTGAAAAGAAAGCAACATGAAATAAAATATCGATGGAGGATAAAAATTGAAAAAAGCGGATGAAAATCCGAAAACACTTGCAGGGATGATAAAGGGTTTCAGCTCTGAACGTCCGCCATATAGGCGATGGTCCATCGATATCACATTGACAAGTACCCAAGTCGCCAGGACCTCTGAGTTTAGCTGTTAACATAACTTCGACAAAACTTTCCCGCCAGCATCCAAGCACCTCAACCTCAGTTTATTATGGGAGGAGACACATCAGACCCAACGCATAAATGAGGACCGGCGCGCGCATATATCAGAGTACAGAGTTCTGAGAATTCTAATTTACTCTACAAGATGGTGAGGCACTGGTAGGGGCGGTGCTGCTACTACTACTACTACTACTACTACTACTACTACTACTACTACTACTACTACTACTACTACTACTACTACTACTACTACTACTACTACTACTACTACTACTACTACTACTACTACTACTACTACTACTACTACTACTACTACTACTGCTGCTGCTGCTGCTGCTGCTGCTGCTACTACTACTATTACTACTACTACTGCTTCTGCTACTACTACTACTACTACTACTACTACTTCTACTACTACTACTACTACTACTACTACTACTACTACTACTACTACTGCTGCTGCTGCTGCTGCTGCTGCTGCTACTACTACTACTACTACTACTACTACTACCACTGCTGCTGCTGCTGCTAGTACTACTACTACTATTGCTGGTGCTGCTGCTAGTACTACTACTACTACTACTACTACTACTACTACTACTACTACTACTACTACAAGTATTTAACAGCGGTGGTGGTTATGTCCAAGGAGATATATTTAGAGGGGTCAGAACCTATCAATCACTCAACTGAGTAAAAGAGCTAGGCCCTACACGTAGTTGCTCTAGTTCTCTTATTGTTGTGTCTAAGGAGATGTGCATTGGGACTGGGGCAGAGCCTTGCATCCAATTAAGAAATAAAGCTTACAAATGGGTATTTAATGTGTTTGTGCGCAAATCAGTTTTAAAATTTACCTCAAAAGTTTTGCTTCTAGAAAAACTTAAGCAATTCATCATCCAGTTATCTCAGACACCACTAGCATCGTTCCACTGTGCACCGCCATCATGGTTCTCATGAGCTCTCAGAGTCATCATCAGTGTGTCTTCACGACGACTTCACAGACATTACTTAGCATAAATTATCACTATCTCAGTTCACAGACGACATTTATGACCATTCTTACACCCTGCTCATTATCACACAAATATATTGCTTCAAAATACCTTTGACAACATTAAATTTGATACCAATTGTAAAAATTTTGTTTTTAATTGAGAAAGAACATGAGTTTTAAAATCTAATACTTATCACGTCGAAGATTCCTAGCCAAAAATTTAGAAGGGAAAAAAAGAGACAATAATAACTTGGTGTTAAATTAAACGCTTTGTTCACTAAAATTTCAATCCATTTAGGTATGAGCAGCTCATGAACCAAACTACATGTACTTTTTTACTTTTTGTAATGGTAGACTACAGAACAACAATTACTTGTATATATATATATATATATATATATATATATATATATATATATATATATATATATATATATCTCAAAGCACGATGAATTGATTATAGATCAGATTTTCTTTAACACACAAACTTAGAGAACATTTTTACTAAGTTTAAGGTGGTCTGTACAGGTTGAGGAGGAAATATGGACAACGGAAGAAAGAACACCTTCTCGGTACCAAATTCCTTTGGAGGCTATAATGATCCAAGAACATTACCTCAATCAAAATGACTGAGTATTTTAGCAGGATAACTCATAGAATATTACTCAATATTTCTATTAAACTGTGTGGGATTATTTCTGTCTTAAATTTTTGTTCTTATGCTTCCACTCTTTATTTCTTTATCTCTCTCTATCTCTCTCTCTCTCCCTCTCTCTCTCTCTCCCTCCCTCCCCCCCCTCTCTCTCTCTCTCTCTCTCTCTCTCTCTCTCTCTCTCTCTCTCTCTCTCTTCCTCCTTTGCCTGTCCTCTATCATTTTAGAATTACTTTATCATCTTTATGTTTGTGTCAATGTCAGTATATTACTCAATCTTTGTCTCTAACTGCAAGTCACTTATTCCTCATCCTGTCTCTTCTACTCAGCAACTCTCTCTCTCTCTCTCTCTCTCTCTCTCTCTCTCTCTCTCTCTCTCTCTCTCTCTCTCTCTCTCTCTCTCTCTCTCTCTCACTCACTCTTTTTGTTCCTGTGTCGGTCTATTACTCAATATTTCCGTTAAAGCTTGTGGGACTATTTCTGTCTTAAATTTTTGGTTTTTCTGCTCCCCTCTCTTTCTCTCTCTCTCCCCCCCCTCTCTCTCTCTCTCTCTATCTATCAATCTATCTATCTATCTATCTACCTCTGTCTTGATCGTTCGCTCTATCTCCTTTTTCTCTTCTCTGCACCTCTTTTGTCATTTTTTAATATTTTTTTTTATCTTTCCGTCTCTGTCTATGTCAGTTTATTACTCACTATTTCGATTTAATTCTGTAGGATTTTTATTGCATTTTTTTTGTTCTTATGCTTCCACTCTTTATTTCTTTATCTCTCTTTCTCTCTCTCTCTCTCTCTCTCTCTCTCTCTCTTTCTCTCTCCCTCCTGTGCCTGTCCACTTTCATTCTAGAATCATTTTTTTCATCTTTATGTCTTTGTCTATGTCAGCATAACACTCAATCTTTGTCTCTCACTGCAAGTCACTTATTCTTTATCCTCTCTCTGATTTTTCTACTCAGCAACTCTCTCTCTCTCTCTCTCTCTCTCTCTCTCTCTCTCTCTCTCTCTCTCTCTCTCTCTCTCTCTCTCTCTCTCTCTGTCTGTCTGTACATCACTGATTCCTTATCGATACCTGTGTGTCCCTATTTCTTTCTTCTTCTCTCTAACTTTGTGTCCCTATTTCTTTCTTCTTCTCTCTAACTTTGTGTCCCTATTTCTTTCTTCTTCTCTCTAACTTTGTGTCCCTATTTCTTTCTTCTTCTCTCTAACTTTGTGTCCCTATTTCTTTCTTCTTCTCTCTAACTTTGTGTCCCTATTTCTTTCTTCTTCTCTCTAACTTTGTGTCCCTATTTCTTTCTTCTTCTTTCTAACTTTGTGTCTCTATTTCTTTCTTCTATTTCTCATTCTTCCTCTTTCACACCATCTCTCGTTCTCTCTCTCCCTCTTTTTGCCCCCTTTTTAACCTCCCTCCCTCCCTCGATCACTCTCAATGTACACGCTCTGTCTATAGCTGTGACTGGTCTTTCATTTAAAAAAAAAACAAAAAACACTTTTTTTTTCTGCACACGTTTCTGTACTTCTGTGTTTTTCTACCCTCTGCCGAAATTAATCGTTTTCATCATTTTGGTCTTTGAATCAATATGTACCAGCGATCTTGTAACGTTACAACCTTATTGTCACCAATATCTTTGCCTTACGATACCGGTCTATTTGGGAGCCAGTTTTTCTCGCAATACGTTACAAGCAGCCCATCTGTTATATGGTTACATTTTATACTTTGGTAGATGCCTTTCATATATCAGCTTTTTTAAATTATTTTATTGCTCGTCTTTTTTTTTTATTATGTGTCGGCCGATATGTGTTTCAATCTCTATCATTGTGTCTCTTATTTCTCTCTTTGCAGCATGTAGATGCTTCCGAAAGAATGAGAAAAATGGTCGTCCATGGAAAAGGTATCAATGACTATCAATAATACTTTTATACCTCTTTTCCCCACTACCACCTTTGTGGCTTATATAATACGAATCACTTTGCTCGAACAATTTATTTTCTTTGTATTATAAAATGATTCAGATCGTTATATTTAATTTATTTGATATGTATGTGCATTCCTCAACTTTCTCTCTCTCTCTCTCTTTTTCTCTGACTGTGTCAGAATATTATGATTTTTTTCTCTCTAACTGTGTTTCACTATTTCTTTCTCCTCTCTCTCTCTCTCTCTCTCTCGTTCTTAGTCTTTAACTCTCCCTCTCTCTCTCTCTCTCTCTCTCTCTCTCTCTCTCTCTCTCTCTTCTTGTCTTTCTCTCTTTCTTTTTTCTTTGCGTCTCTTCCCCCTCTAAAGATAATCATTTTTTATATTTTTTTGTGTGCTTATGTCAATACTTTAAGTTTCTGTCTAACTGTATGTCTAACTTTCTTTGTTCTCGTTCAATTTTTCCCCTTTACTCTTATTCTCTCTCTCTCTCTCTCTCTCTCTCTCTCTCTCTCTCTCTCTCTCTCTCTCTCTCTCTCTCTATCTTTCTCTCTTTCTCGCTATCTCTTTCTTCTTTACCTCTTTTCCTATTCTTTTGATATATTAATTTTACCTTTATGTCTCTGTCGATATCAGTTTATTACTAAATATTTCTCTCTATGTATGGCTATTTACTTACAGTCTCATCGAGGCAGAGTCTATCACGATTTTAGTATTGATAAGCAAATATGTGACGTGCCAATCCCAAGTGGACAGTGTGTGTTAGTGGAGTAATAGAAAATTATGTGAAATTCCTCTCCCGTGAAAGATAACAAATAAAAACGAAGGTGTTGCATATTTAGTGGATAATGCCCCTTTCAAAGTAAAAAAAAAAATCTCCCTATAAAGGAAGATATTCAACTCCCTATGAAGGGAGACATGTCAAAAGGATTGCAGGGGGTGAAGGGTTTCAGCTCTGAACCTCCGCCAAATAGACACTCTCAGGATAGCCGGCCCACCGACATAACATCGACAAAGTACCCAAGTCGCCGGTACCCCTGAGCAGGTTGTGCTTATCACACAACCCACGACAAAGCTTCCCTGCCAGCATCCAAGCACCAAAGTGATGCACACAAGTGTGCATCCCGGTGTTTTATGGGAGGAGCCACATCAGACCCAAAGCATAAATGACGACAGGCGCGGGCCGTCATAGTATGTGGACCTTGACCGTTTTACGGGCCTTAACGCCGTTAGGGCTTGAAGCCAGTTCCTGGCGAACTTGCCTTGCCAGGCAAATTTTAATCTCCCCAGATTCACATAAGTAAACAGTGACACTCTTTCTTCAGGCGGTTTACTTGCGACGCATTCTCTTACAATTATGGTTAATATCTTTTTCTATAAAAGTAAAACCCCGTGAAATTTAACTACAAACTGCACTTCTTACCGAATATTATATAAATAAAAACCTATTTCTCTGTCATGATACATAATGGCTGGAATCTTTCAATTTTTCAGTAAAATCAGTTAAAACCGTGATTCTATGCTCTATGTGTTTTAGCGCATGTAACTCTATACCATAACTGATGAACCTGAAACAGTAAGAGTGAGTTTGTTCAGTTTGTCAACACGTCTATAAGTTTGCTTATTTTTTCGTCTAACCTTGACTGCATCTTGCGCGGTTATTATTTACAAGTTCAAATACTCAACGAGTAGAGTAAAAAGGAATTCGATTTATGAGTTAATGACGTTTAAATTTCTAAACTGTTAAACTATTTTTCATTTGTGTATGTCTTTTATAAATCGACCATAAAAAAGCTGTCCGATCTCAAGGCGAATCATTTCTTCTGCCTTACTTTTCATTTCGTTTATCCAGGAGAGAGAGAGAGAGAGAGAGAGAGAGAGAGAGAGAGAGAGAGAGAGAGAGAGAGACTGGCAGACAGACAGGCAGACACATAGATAGACAGACAGAAAGAGAGATAGACAGAGAAGGAATGGGCAAGATAAAAGATATAAAGGGTTCGAGATTCGTTTGTCGTTGGTTTTGTTTTATTCTCTTGTTGTTGTCGTCGTCGTCGTCGTCGTCGTCGTCGTCGTTGTTGTTGTTGTTGTTGATGATGTTTGTCCGCGTGCTTTTTTTTATTCTGTTGTATCTGATCCTGTGTATCAGTATTATTAAGATCCTTCGTTAGCTATTATTTTTGATGTGTGATTTTTTTTTATTCGTTACTTTTAATGTTTCTTTGTTTTGTTACCCTTTTCTTTCCACGATTAATTAAAAAAAAATCATTTGCTAGAGCCTTTATATGTTGGCTATTAGTCCTAAGTTGTAAACCCTTCGATTCCCAATCTTGTGCTGAACCAATGTACGCATATTGCTGTTGTTGTTGTTGTTATAGCTAGTTAAAAGTGCTGCTATTGTTTTTGTTATTCCTAGTGCTGCACCTTGTTACGGTGATTAGACAGTTTAATCCCGCAGCAGCTGGTGCTTGCATTTCTTGTGTTTCCCTTGGTCGACCTCTACTGTTAGTTCCTCTCTCTCTCTCTCTCTCTCTCTCTCTCTCTCTCTCTCTCTCTCTCTCTCTCTCTCTCTCTCTCTCTCTCTCTCTCTCTCTCTCTCTCTCTCTCTCTCTCTCTCTGTCTCTGTCTCTGTCTGTCTGTCTGTCTGTCTGTCTCTCTCTCTCTCTCTCTCTCTCTCTCTCTCTCTCTCTCTCTCTCTCTCTCTCTCTCTTTCTATCTATCTCTATCTCCACCTCTCCTTCTATCCTTTTAAAAAATTTAACTCCTTTCCAAGAGAGAAGCACAGGTAATTGTTGAAAAAAACAAACGAAAAAAGCAAATGTATCCTACTAACAATGCAAATGATATTTAACTGTTATTACCCTCTGGCAACTTCGTTATCATTCAAACTCTTAGATGGTTAATGCAAATTTCGGCTATCAAGTGGTTAAATTTTCTATTGGACTTACCTAATCTTTTTTTCAATAAAACAATAAAAAAAATACAGAATTTTACCTGCTCAAGAATTATCGTGAGGGGAACCAGTTAGAAAGGAGCATGTTGATGCAGCCCTAGTCTTGTAATCAAATATATATATATATATATATATTAAGGAAAGAGGTGGAAATTTGAAAAAGAATGCAAATTTGCTGCATTAACTATCTCCATTCATGCTTTTTTACCACCTCACCCAGGTTTTTAAATTCATTTTTAAATAATCAATTCTATTTCACAATGAAACCTTCATCATTTAAAAAAAAAAAAAAAAAAAAGAAAGAAAGAAAAGCCAAATAAACTCAAAAACTAAATCAAAACTGCAACTTACATCAAAACAATACTTATAATACTTATCCTTTGCATAAATAGATAAAAGCTTCTCTTCTGGAGTGCATTTGTCTTGTATTCGGTTTCAATACCGTGTCTATAGACTTTGAAGATTCGAGTCAGGAAACAAAAACACTAATACCTTAATTCATTTTAAACGCGGCTACGCTTTTATGCAAACCGCTAATAATTCGACTACTATAATCGGATTTTAACCAGGATTAGAAACGTTAATTGTATTCGCTAGCGCTTAATCTTGTACGCAATATCGGCGACGAGTTATCTTGACTCTTCTGCAAGAAATGCATGTATTCGAATGAGCAGATCCGGAATCGCATGTACCATGAAGTCAAACAAATCTACTATGTAAAGAGACAACATAATAGGGATACAACTACGTTAGTGACGCAGGAGTTGCTAATCTATTTATAATTATGTTCAATCTTTAAAAGAAACTCCTCTAGCGTTAGCATGATGGAGAGTGGCACGAGATTTTGATGATCGTATCAAGCCATATTAAGATTATATTTAAATACGATATCTGAAAAATAAAGACCGTTATATGTAAAGAAAGGATCTTCAGCTTTAGTCTAATTGCTTTGATTTTACTTACTCTCCTATTAATTTTTTTTATTGTAAATCGTTTATTGATACAGGGGTACCTGACAAACAGAGGCAATTACATGTTCAAAGTTTGCTTTAAGCTTTAATTTCTTTAATTCTTGTTAGTGTATGAAGAGTGTCTCGTACGTAAACCATAACTAAAGAACATTTAAAACATAATTAAACTGAAACACCACGTGATCTCAAAATGTCGGCGATGCTCGTCTGGTGGCCGATCTTCATGATAACTGGTTGAGTCCACACAAACTTAGTGATTTGAGCAAGGTTGTCCATTTTCAGCCTTATCACAAAATTCAACCGTTTGTCGATCACCTGGGAGACTGCACTGAAAAGTGCAGAAAAAAAATATCATTAAGAGCAAGCATGCACTACATGTTCACAACAGTTTTGAGCATTAATAAGAAACATAAGAGAGCAAGCAACAAAATTAAAATAGCACCTAGTTATCAGTAAAAATTATACCGTTTTAAATGAGCCAATAGGAAAAAAAATCAAGTGACAATATAGTGGCTTTTGGCCGAATGCTGCTAAGTTTCCATGATGGCTGTTCAAATGTTAATTACTAAATCAAAGTCTTGTGGAACAAAACTACCCCCTCCCCCACCCCCCCCCCCCCCCCCCCCCCCCCCCCAAAAAAAAAAAAAAAAAAAGAGCAACAGTAGCTGTTACAGTCGGTTGAAATAGCCTCTAGACTAATGATCTAAATGAGGCGAATAAACAAAGAGAAAACCTTTCTGGTCTCGACTGTCTTCTTGTCTTGCTCTCTGCAGTTGTCAGCGACAGGAACACTGGGCTACCAACACCACTCCAGTGGATGAATGAAGACTCTCATCAGGTGATGCACCCCAGGCTCTCTTCACAGAGACCAGTGTCACTTTGAAGACGGCCAAACACTGATGATTTCAAAACACAAAAACGCATCAATAAGAACAGTTAGGGCCGAACTAATTTTGTGAAACCAAAATCTATTCATAGGTTTCATAAATTGAAAGAAATGCGCAACTATGAATTACTGCAATGCAATGCACCTTTAGGCGCTTTTTGCAGAAACATTCCAACAAGAGTTTAAAGGGGTCTGAAAGTACATTTTAAAACTGATGAATTAAGCTCATATGATTTTCCCATGTTCTTTCATGGCCCAAAGTTTTTCTCACTAGAACGAGCTCCTTGTTCATTCCTTATGTGAGATAGGTACCTTTGAGTCATTGATAAAACAATGATAATAATATATTCCAAAGCGCTGAATCGTTTCAATAATCGTGTTATTCTTCATTTAACTTCATCGTTAAGAATAACCCTGAAAGGTCATGAGCCAACTTTTACAGGAGATGGAACAGAAACACCTTAGAAATTCCTGACGCCAATGCATATTGAATCAGCTTAGCTACGTATAAGATACATCAATAAGAAGATCACAAACACATGAAGACAACGCCAGAATGGGTCCCAACGTCCCTATTCCCAATACCACCCACAATGTTAAAGTTATCATCCTATACTAGTTTTAGAATAGAGTCCGAAAAGTAGTAGGCCATTTGTAAATTACATAAAAATAGTAGTTGGTCCATCCCTCAAACTAATGTTACTTTCGATGATCTAAAGAACAACAGTCAACTTGAGCAACGCTCAGAGGCAGACAGCGCTGGGGCTAAGCACGGCCGCCTTGAACAAAAATTATTCCAGAGGGCTGTGGGTTATGTCCAATTATGATGTAGCATATCTCGACTATGTTAGATCGAGATCTGGTAGTAAAAATGTACCTTTTCATTCGATAATTCATTGAAAATTTCGATAAAATACTAAACCAAACTCTTGCGGAAATCCTCCAACATTCACGCGAACAAGTGATTTTAATTTAATTGATAAAAAAAAGGTCGATTCAAAGATTTTTTTTGTATTTTGTTATGTTGGTTATAGAGAGATAGCCGATCAAGGTATGTTCTTGATGTTAAAACTTATAAATATTATGCTGCTTCATTCGTTTCCAAAGCTTTAGATGGCTCAGAAACTGATAATAGATTGAGAAATGGAATGAGACTGAATCTTATTCCTAAACCTGCGAGCGCTGTAATTTTTGTATGGAATACAAATGTGAAGTCCGGTAACATTTTTGGGAGAGAGAAAATAGAAACAGAGACGTAAAGCATGTATATTCACTAAACTACTTACCGGTTTAACGCTCGTCTGTGTTACTCGAAATTAACTGTGCAGTGACTCCTTTATTACCCATTTTGTTCTTTGTTGGTTAATTTTTTTTCTGACAATTTTATAAAAAAAATAGTGCATATATATTATATTTTCAAACCTTGCTTCCATGAAGAGATGAGTCTACAGCTTGGTTGCAAATCTCCGTTACTGTTACATGCTACTTTGCTCATACCAGTCCTGTTTCATATTAATTTCGGGAGCCATCCAGGGTCTACTTGAGTATAGTATGAGCCTGTAAAATCCCATTGGTCTGTGTATTCTGAACAAGTTGGCATTCGTTGATGAAACGTATATGTTTTTTGTCATCATAACATAAGATTGAGATGGTTGAAAGAGTGAGAGAAGACTAACCATGTGCAATAAGCTCTGTTGAAGAGCATTGTAAACCACTGGGTCACTCTCGCACCACACAAGAGCTTACACTTATATTTCTGTCAGCAACCACCTGTAGCGTCACGTTGACATGCTCAATTTAAATTGATATGCGCAATGGTGCCTTAAAACACCCCATGATTTATTCTGTGTAGAAAAACACATCTGTCTTCTTCGCACATTGCTCCGAATAAAATTCTCTTCAGAAATATAACATCCAGGAAGACTTCCCCATGTTTTGGATATTTGGACCTAGCAAGCTATGTAGACGTTTGAATGTTTTGGACTTCAAATGTATGCAAAGCATATAATATCTCAGTATTTACCATAACTTGAGGGGCTGTAGACATATTTTTTTTAAATAATAAGATATTATGGTTTTTATACATGGGAACAATTTGGCTATACTGTGCTTTGCGTTTTTATTTAAGTACAAGAGTATACATGAGGTATCTGCTAGGTACTGTAGGCAGATCTCGTGCCATAATGGCAAGCTTGCTAAAGCTATGCGAGTGTTAGGCTCTTCTCACAATGCCTCTCTCTACCATTCCATCCTTCTTCTGTCTCCATCTCAGTCACCCTTTATGTCTGCCTACCGTTACTAGTATTCTCTTTGTCTTCACACCCCCTCCCCCTTTATTTCACACTTTCTACCATTCCACCCTACATCTTTCTCCACTTCATTTACCCTCTGTTTGCCTACTTGTTACATGTATTCTCTCTGTCTTCACTCCCCCCTTAGCCTTTATTTCACCCTCTCTACCATTCCACCCTTCTTCTGACTCCATCTCAGTCAACCCTTTAAGTCTGCCTACGTGTTACATGTATTCTCTCTCTTCACTCCCTCCGCCCACCCTCTCCCTTTATTTCCCCCTCTATGTAACTTTATCCTCCTTTGTGATTTTTACTGGACAAAACTGAAAAAAAAACCTACACACACAAGGTAAAGAAAAAAAAACAAGAAAAGAAAGTGACCAATCAAACACCAACAAAAAACACAAAACAAAGAAAAATGCATGAAGCAACCAAGAAACATAATAATCTCAACAAGAATTAAACAGAAATAACACAAAGAAGCAAGTCTATAAGTTATATGTCATCTCAATTTAATCAATACACTAATTTTTTTTCTCTTGTCAGAATGGAATGTGCATTACCGCATAATAATAATAATATTATTATTATTATTATTATTATTATTATTATTATTAATAATAATTATAAAAGATAAAGAAGAAAAAGAAGAAGGAGAAGGAGGAGGAAAAGAAGAAAAACAACAACTATAACAAATAAAAAGTAGAAAAGACAAGGCATAATAAAAATTTATAACAAAAATCCATTATTTAATTTCATCATAACATTCTTTGCAATTGCTATTTTTTTTTTTGCTCGTCCTCAAAAAAATTTTTAATTTTCATCATGAATGCAAAGAAATCAGATTAAAAAAAAAAAAAAAATTTGAAATGGATATTCCTAAAAGCAAAGTGCAAAATGTTAAGACTAAATTAAAGTTCATAGAATCATATACACACTTTCAGAGTTGTTCAACAGTTAAAAGTAATATCACAATAAAGTAATAAAAAAACATTGAAAGAATGAAGAGTATAATTATACAAATAGCATGAGTGCTCATATTATTTGCTAACTAGCATTTTTACCATCTAAATCAATAACAATAATACATCATTAAGGATAATGAATTAAACTTATAGACTGTTACAATAAAGAGCATCAAATACAGCAAGAAGTTTGTGCATCAGAATCGACACAGTAGCATCTATTTTAGAACACTGGCCTACCACCAGTTCTGCTTTAGATTAGAGGCTGACACCCATGTCAGGTGAATCAATGAGCTAGCTGCTGCAAAATTTCTCTTCCCCCATAGTTAAATCTTCCACCATACCCGATAATAGAAAATATCCCTTATAGAACCTTTAGAATTAAAGCAGCTAAAGAGAAGAAGCTATTTCATCAGTTTGGGACGTAATTTGTAAGCTGCAAGAGCAGCAAAAGCTCTTTGTCTTATGATAAGTTACTTCACAAAATACAAGTGGCATAAGGCAAGATACATCTTTATTATTATGACACTTTTTTTTTTTCAAGCAGTAAATTAGAAGTTTGAAAGTCAACAAAAATAACAAAGGAAAACCAAAAAAAAAAAAAAAACAGTTGATCTCCAGTTGACTCTCATCATTACTGTGGTCAAATGAAGGTAGACTCCGAACTGTCCCATAACTTTGAGAGGTCTGCTAGTCTACTTTTTATGGGCTTCATAATACTTTGCACTAATATTAAAAGTTCAATTTTCTAAGACAAGCCATTCAAGCATATAAACTACTGTATTCTCTGTCTTGTGTTCCTATCATGAATATTTCAGACATCAACTGTCAGTGACGAGAGATTTGGAGGATGAACCGTTAACACATTCAGTTTCTATGTTTGATAACAAAACAGCGGCTTTTAATGTCTTGCAGGTGCATAAACCGGATATATAATTCACACTCTGTTCCAGCTCAAGCTAGTCTTCACTTGCACCGTATCTGATTTGGATGGACAATTTTTGTGAAGCAATTTATACCGGAAAGAAAGCTTGAATCACCTTCCAAATGAATTTCAACCTGAAAAGTGCATTTTTAGTCCAAATTCTAATCAGGAATAATGTTACATGTAGAAAATGATGATGCATAAAACCATCCACATGAATTTGTAATCACAATCCATATTTTGGTAAGAGGAAAGAGGACTAGGATGATAAGGTTTCAAGAGTACTGATAATCACTATGGTGAGATTAGCACCTCAGTTTCTACCAAACTTCATTGCAAGTTTTTTGGAGCTTAACACAAAATACATAAAGCAACTACAGAGCAAAAACTGGCAAACAGGACAAAGCTGCAAGAACATTGACAACAGTTGGCTTATAGTCATAAAAGGCTGGCATCACACTCAATGCTGAATTAAGGCACAGAATTATTATGAAAATTGCAATTATGAATATGTCGAGATTAAGAGTTTGTGTATTTGTGACTCAAGATCTAAAGATTGAAACAACCATTTCCAGAAAATGAGGTAACTAAAAATATCATAACAAAATATGAATTGTAGCTCCTAATCATAGTTCTTGTTGCCTAGCAAGTTGAACTATTTTAAAGTATGTTTTTGCAATTAATTTTTACTACTAACCTTATATTTTTTTGTTTGAATGAATCTGAGTGCAATTGGACCTATATTATGACATTGGTACACATATAATGTCTTTGAGAATGCATTTTACACAAAAAGTTAAGAACAAGTTAATAATAATAATACAATTATATAATATTATATACAGCAAGGCTAGCACCTAAAAAAAGTTTTCAAATAAATATCTCCAATTGGCATTTTTAGCATAGAATTTTAATACAAAAGTTAATGAAAGTTTTGTAAACTAAGGTAACCCTATTGCACCAGTCAAGCAATTATCCAACACTTTTATCTAGCTTTTTACTCAAAGCTCCGTCATTTACAATTAATTTAAAAATTACGTGGCCAAGCTCCTTTCCTAAACCCATCCACATGATCTCATAACCAGCACAAAAAAAAATTTTGAGTAGTGCAAAAACAATAATGGAAAATCACCAAAATGAATATTCCATTTATTATTCAACATAAAATAATAAAAAAAAAAAAGTTGCAAAGGTTTAATTTTCATCTCTTGTCTGACATCTGTCTTATTAGGGCTGTCCACAATATTTTAACCTGAGAGCAATAAAGTAGCTGTTCTTCATTGAAAGTTCATTGAATCTCCTAATATTTAATTCTTTTGACCATGCTTAAAAAACATGTGAACTATTATCACCATTATTACAGTTCGGTTGCATCAAAATGTGTCATTAAAAAACAGGGATCAAAACATCTCGTTTGTCACGGAAAAAAAACCTCTACAACATACTTCTTTGAATTCCAAAGAACCTTGTATTTATAAAATCAAAACTTTTCTTTATGAGTCTATGACACCTGAAAAAAATATTTTCTTGACAAAGCAGAAATCTACTTTTTACTCCCAGTCATCTTCACTTCCGCCTCCTGCGTCACCATCACCACCAGATGGAGCTGGTATCATGGAGGATATTTTATCCATTGCGGAGCCACCCCCAGTGTTCGCACCTCCACCTCCTCCACCGCCAGATTTTTCCTCAGGTTTGGTGCCAGAAATGCCTTTCCTGCGCATGGTAAGCTTGGAGAAAAGGTCACTCATGAGGTCGCCTCCTCCTCCTCCTCCTGAAGATCCAGCTGCACCGGAGTCCTTCTCGTCTTGCTTCTTCTTCTTCTTGCTTAGCTTCCGGTCCTTGGCAGACTTAAGCCCTGCACCTGCCGCCCCGCCTGCGCTGATAATTGAGTCGAGGAGACTTTGTCGGCCAGGAGCTGGTTGTGCTACCTCTGCCGGGACATCTCCTGGGGCAGGTGGAGGAGGACCAGGAGGTGGAGGTGGTGGTGGGCCAGGGGGAGGAGGAGGAGGAGGAGGGGGTGCATTTCCAGGAGGAGGAGGTGGAGGAGGGCCAGGAGGGGGAGGGGGTGGGGGCGGTGGTGGACCACTTGGTGGTGGTTCTACTGGAGGTGGAGGGGTTGCAGCAGGGTCAGTTTTCCCCGCTGCCACATCTGTTGGTCCAGGTGGGATGGCATCATGAGCGGCGCTCACAGATGGCAGGTCTAAGTCTTGCAGGTTGGAGCCCATGACAGAAGGAGCGATGGATGGGCCATCATCAGCGCTGAAAGCCACATCCTCAGCAACACCTTAGAAAACAGGCAGGCAAGATTTTTAGTTACCAGTTGGCAGCTAATAGATCATTTCTTTAAGAACCTTACTTTACAAAATTATAGAAGCAATATGCTTTTTTTGTGGAAAATATCTTCTCAACGAGGAACGGAATCAAATAGGTGTTTAGGTTCACCCTGAGTATTTCAGTCCTACTGTAAGACTTTGGCAGACTATGTAGCTATTATTACAATCTGCACTGAAAGTCTTAGCTTTCTGTAATTTCAGGAAACCATATCAATGACCTCTCATATTTTTGCAAGTATCAGAGTGAATAACCTCTATAAATGACAGTGCTGTACTTCAGAAAATTCTGCAAGACAATTTTTTTTTTTATATTAAGATCACACAGTGTAGTCCTACATGAATGTGGTGGCTCATAAACTACTTTGAAAAGAACTGCCTCAAAATCTTGATGCCAAGGTGCATTGTCCTGAGTGACGTATTTGTCCATCCCTATCAGAACAAAATTATGGAATGTGCATGGCCACACTTTGACATAAGCAGAACTGTGGGAACATTTCACTTCAAGCCTAAGAAAATGCCTCTAAAATCATGGAGAGCACTTTTTTGGCTGGAACAGTCTCATATCTTTGTAAGGCAGTTTTCGGACCTGCTTCTTTGATTATATAGGTCAATTTACAAACATTCACCTCTGCGACATGCAGCTGTTATCATTAAATATATTTCTGCTTTGTGAAAATTTTTTTTCATATAACAGATTGCTTTAAGTTGGCACTTGCACACAATTTGAGTGAGTGATTCACGAAAATTGTTACCTGGGAGGTTGGGAAGATTTCCTGGCACAGCTATGTCTGGCAGATCAGCCATGACTGGGCGATAGGTGAGATCATCTGCCATCGGGTTCAGCATCTCCTGGTTGTGAGTGATAGTGGATGGTGCTTCCGCCATGCTTGCTTCCTCTTCCTCTATAGCACTGCGTGTTTTCGTCACCACCCCAAGTGGGTCTAGCATCACATACTTTTTGTATCTGAGATGGGAAGATAGTGGCAAAAAGGAAGGTGTGTGGGTGATTAAAGGACGAGTTCTATGAAAAATTTGTGTCAAGGACTAGTGGTGGAAAATTTTTTCTAAAAGAATCTCATAAAGCAAGGTTTTAGAATGTCAAAGAACCAATTCTTATTTGTTTCATCTTTTCTAAGTCTCACCCATAGTTCAATACAAGAAACTAGTATACTAAACAAAAAAAATTTAAATGAGACATAGCAGGCAGAACAGGATACACTTAACAACTGAAGGAACGGTGCACTGTGTAAGCTTAAGCTCAGCAAATAGATCACTTCTTTAAAATGGAAAATGACTTTCGTTAATATCTTTCTATTTCAATGAAAAATCAATTTTTAAAGATGACTTCTTTGCTCTCTTCCAAAGATTTTCTACACCCTGAATCATCTTGGGCTTGTCACATTTGACTTGGTTTTCTTTTTTTTTTTTAAATATTAAAAGCTTTATATGGTCTGGAGACAAAAGGGTAATGGGCCTCACTATCAAGTTTGAAGACTTTTGAGGCAGGGCATAATGATCTCAATTGCCAATTGGCAAGAGGCCTTCAAAACATTGGCAAATATTGCTAACCTTGATAATTAATCTATTCCATAGCGATAGACTTTATTTTATATGCCTTCTCAAATACAATTAAAATTAGTACAGATATCAAATGCCTTATATAGGTAACTGTAAAATATTTGAAAACTTTTTACGAAATTGAGAGCAATGATGTTGCTGGTGAAATAATGTTTTGGTTAGTAAAAAGGTGTAGTTTTGTGATATAACATTTTTTAACTTACTGAGCACGGCTGTTTGCTTTAACGCTCAGGGCAGGAATTTAGTTTTGGGGACGGCGAGAACCCCCTTTGTGCTTATGAGACGATTTTAATTAAACGGGCGGCTGGCAGGCGTAGATTTGTCACCTGCAGGTAATTTGATCTGACAGGCTGGGTCGGCGTTTTCGGGGTCTCTGCCTACACAAGACTTAAAAATCTTTCATCTTACTTGTCGGTCTCGAGCAAGATCTAGGTTTGTGGTTGATTTTTCTATACTATTTATTTCTTTATTTACAGTCATTTGCATCTTTCGATCCTTAGATCTAGCTCCGTCTGTCTCCGCCTCTATCGGTGTTTGACTGCTTTCTTTATTTCTTTAGCACAGGGAGAAATATAGTACAGGGAGAGAAGGATAAAACGAAAGAGAGAGAGATAAAAAAATGAAAGGGATAATAAAGAAAGAAAGTTAATGCATGAGAGCGAAGAAGAAAACTGGAGAGAGAAATAGAGAGAGCGACACACACACATACACACAGACAGAAAGAGGAAGATATATATATATATATATATATATATATATATATATATATATATAGAGAGAGAGAGAGAGAGAGAGAGAGAGAGAGAGAGAGAGAGAGAGAGAGAGAGAGAGAGAGAGAGAGAGAGAGAGAGAGAGAGCAAGAGAGAGAGAGATTCGCACACAAAAAGAAGTAAATAGAAGGGGAAGAGGAATTACAGAGAAAATAGTGAGAAAGGAAGGGTATGATTAAAAAAGGGGTTAGAATTAAAAGAAGATAGAGAGAGTAAAAAAATGTGGAGGTATAAAACAATAGTAAAACTTATTTCTTTTTAATATATTTAGGTTAAGTGTCGAAGTTAAATAAGCTATGGGAGATATTTTCGCTCATTACTTGAGTTGAACCTGTCGTCATCAGTGACTTCTGTCTTCTCTTACCTGGACATGAATAACATCGCATGCGGGTTTGAAAATATATAAAAAAAATTCTTCGATCTTGATTCACGTCCGAACGCCAATAGAGACCATTAAGATATTCACCAGATAAAGACTAGAACCTTTCGTCTTTTCATTAATTCTATTTTTTAAACTATAACTCGTGGGCTGTTGAAGATATTGATGTTTTACTATTACCTTTCAGTTTCTGTGTCATCATGACCTAATAAAAAACCGGCGTTTAAAAATCCTATCAAAGCCTTTTTAAAAGTTTTTTTCAGAAATTTTAACAGTCCATATAAATGAAAAGTATTTTAAGTAATTAATTAGACATTTCTTGGTCTTCAAAATTCAATTTGACGGCTAAAAATTGCTTTGTTTTCAACAAGAATAGATACAAAAAACATGATCGCTGCAGATCTAAATTTAGCCGTGCCGAGGAGGCTGGGTGAACTAGGCCAAGGTTCACATGGGCACAGCGGGCGTCATGGGATAGGCCAGGCGAAAACTAAACGAGCGCTGACAAACAGCCGTGTGAGAAACAAGTTAAGAACTTAAACCTTAAACCTGATCAGATTTTCATAGAGTGGCTCTACAAAGGCTCTGAATGTGAATGTGATTTAGTCAAGAAGTTCTATTTAATCAATCATGTGATATTAATAATGATGACCCCCACAGATAAATCTTTGACCAGATGGATTACCAACTATGCCAACTTCTTGCTACAGTCTTAAAAATTCTTGTACTTCATACTCCTTTGAAGCTTGCCTTAAGATCTGTTTTCTAAAAATAAAATAAAATTCAAGATATGAAATAAACGGGTCCACATCTTTGTGTTATCACTATCAGGATGCGATAAGCCACTATATTGTGATGCACTAAAGTATATGTTTAATTTTCTCAGATAGAGTAAAAACACATGTGAAGCCTTGCATATTGCCAAAAGAAGCTTAGGCCATCTTCTTGATACTTTTAGTTAGCTCTGTCATAAGAACAAGCATTAAGGAATGCTATTTTCCATGGCCTGACTTACGGATTTTCTGTTGTGTTGAAGAGCAGAAGGGAACTGATAGAAGGAACATCACTAGGCAAGCCTCCAAGACCCTCAGCCTGGTGATGATCTTTACGCTGCCTAGTATTAAGGTGAGCATTGTAGAACTGGAGCTTGTCTCGCAGAATCCTCTCATCTACCTGGGCATGTTTCTCTTGAACCTGGAATATTTTAAAAATTTTAGTTGTTGGTGATAATCTGAATCTTTGGAAGAATTACTTTCAAGCTGCTGGACTGTAAAAAAATTTATTACAAGGCTTCACTTTTTTTTCCTACTATGTCTTGAAAATCTTTTTAGTTATCTTATCAAATTTCACAATTATGGGTGATGAATTTTCAATGGAAATTAAGATAACATTTAAGATGAATGTTGGTTAGTATACAAGTATACTTGCACTTTATGAGAGTACTTTTCCTCCTTTCTTAAACTGTCATGAAGATATCCATGCTATTAACATGTTAAATACTTTTATACACAGTAAATTTTATAAAAAGTACAGCATAACAATTTGCCTACCTTATAATGAGTATGTGTAATCTCTTTGAGACCATCCGTGTTTGTGAAATCTGTTCTAAACAGCTCCAATGTGTCAACTGCTGGGTATTTAGCACTAGAAAACACCTTTGTTGCTTTGCTGCTGCCTTTCAGTTTGTCGACTCGAGCAGCTGCCAAGTTTACCCTGTCATTGATTTTCTGCAAGCTTACTTTGTTCTCTGCCACCTTCTTACCTATCCTTGAAAACACATCATTTGCAACCTAGGTAAATAAAAAAAAAATGGATAAGAAGATGCTCATTAATTCAAAAGACTTGAAGTGAGTAGCAAAATTTTCAAGTAACCCTTTTCTTACATAGAAGTAAATGTCACTACTGTAAAAATTTCACTGGCTTAAAACTCTTTTATTTTTTAAATGCAGTATCATAACTATATCCTCAAAGCAATTAGCAAAGATTAGCACTCCCCAACAAATATGTTTTTCTTGACTCATATCGACCATATTTCATTTCACACACTTAAAAAAAGTCAGAGAAAATTTGTGTAAAGGGCCTTTCCCATGTGCTTATTACCACACCTGACCCTGCCAGAATTTGAACTGTAAACATCCTGATTTGACAGCTGACTGTCTTCCACTTTCTAAAATAGGCTACCTAACAATGACCTTGAAGATTTGGTGGTAGATATTGTAATTCATACAAGAACTTATAAATTGAACCACCAATTGGCAGTAAATATCATTCAATTTGAAACACTGAATTCTGTTGAAACAATGCATGAACTTGATAAAGAGACCTTGTCTAGATATTCTAAAGCATCTGTGATCTGGTGAATGGTCTCCTCACGACGTAAGTCTGGTGGGATGGTTGGAACGAAGTAACCTTGGCTTCCCATGATGGTCATTTGTCCTACCAAGAAAGCCTTAAAAATAAAGAATGAAAGGTTATTTCGTTAGGTCACAATTTATACACAAAAAGCATATTGGCATAAACTGACAGTTTTTCCTTCTATTTCTCTTGTTTCTGTACATTTTTGCCCATAAAATTATATAATTGTAAACAGTTGCTATCTGGGAATGAATATCTTCTACATTTTAATGATTTTTTTTTACATGGGACACAGCCTATATGATGAAGATCATGATAACACAAAATCAATGATTTTTTTTCGTTCAGTAATAATAATAGACTTTTCCTTAAATAATACCCAAATATTTTTTTTTTTTTTTTGAAACGAACGCCTCTCCATATCAATAAACCATAATACTAGCTCATGACTTCCAACTCTATCACCATCTCCTATCCCAGAATAAACATGTACAAAGAAAGGAATTCAAATTTTAAATAAAATCCTCTCCTAATCCAATGAATGGAAACTTCCATTTTTGCCCATAAAATTATATAATTGTAAACAGTTGCTATCTGGGAATGAATATCTTCTACATTTTAATGATTTTTTTTTTACATGGGACACAGCCTATATGATGAAGATCACGATAACACAAAATCAATGATTTTTTTTCGTTCAGTAATAATAATAGACTTTTCCTTAAATAATACCCAAATATTTTTTTTTTTTTTGAAACGAACGCCTCTCCATATCAATAAACCATAATACTAGCTCATGACTTCCAACTCTATCACCATCCCCTATCCCAGAATAAACATGTACATATAAAAGAAAGGAATACAAAATTTAAATAAAATCCTCTCCTAATCCAATGAATGGAAACTTCCATTGAAAGTTCTAAGTGATTGTCAAATTTTAAAACAATAACTGCAATAATCGTTGTTGATGATCACATATCCCATATGCATTATTTTTTCTTTAATATTATAAATGAGAAGGAAAAGAGAGCAAGATATGAACTCCGTATACTGTAACAAAATTCTTTTTTTTTTTTTGCAATCATCATGAGAGAGGATTTATTATGAGACTAACCTCTTACAGCTATTCATCATCATTTCAAGTCCATAATTCAGATGATTATAAATGAAGTCGAAATAAAACAGAGTCTACAGCTCTAAGTATTAGTGCTTAAAAATGCTTAATTCATTGGAATTCTTTCAACATGTGAGACTGGGAGATTCCTTGAGCTTATCAAGGATTAGGGTAACGCCCACATCTTGAAAATTTTCATTTTCATAATCGCGTTTATAACGGCTTTCGGAACAAAAAAAAATTCACTTGGCAAGACATACCTACGATAACAAACCTATAAATGCTCTATATCTTTTCAAACTTCAAACTGGAATAGCATTATATTCTAAATGATCCAGATTTACGTAGAGACTTAATTACGACAGGTGTTCAACATTCTTGGAAAAGTAAGGACACTATTTCATATTTTTATCTTTCAAGTTTCGCATCATATGACATAGCAGTATTAGCAGTTTATAGGATGTTAAGATAAAAAAGCGAAATAGTTTAACAGCTAGGATACAGATCAATTAGTGAATTCGAAAATATTTTTATCAGCTTGGAAAGAGAAGCATTCAGGATGCAAATACACCTTTGTTCCTGAGTACGATCCATGAACAGTTTGAGTTTCTGTCTCACATAAACTAAGCATTCTTTTTCTTTTCATCTGTAACTCAATTGAACTGCAGCTTTAGATCATCAGAATATTTTTCCTTTTCCACTTGTCCTTCAACATGGCGGCAGTCAAAATCGATGAGACTGAAGATCTGAATGAAAATGAAGAGTTGCACGAGGTGAAGGCCGGGGAAAATGAAGCTGAAGATCACGACGAATCTGGAGAGCAGGCTAAAAAGAAAAAGAAAAAGCGAAAGAAGAAGAAGAACAGTGAGTTGATCTTATCATGAAAATATAAATAGACCTAGGTGTCTAGATCTAGATCTGAAGAGCCTTGTTTTTTGTTTTAAATCAAGACCAGATTAGAATCTAGATCTAGACATTCTAGATTGATTGGTCCATTGTTCACTTATCATTTTAATTTTATGATTTCATTTATCTTGGTGGATAAAAAAGAAAACAATGGATCAATAGTCCCTACCGACTATGTCTCCCTGAGACAATTTTCATTTTCGGATGAGATTACAATCAAAATCAGTATGGGTCAGTTCACCAGTACTGCTTACCTTCTATGGTCCTATTTTCATAAAAATATAATCTTAAATTTGAAATTTTGGAAATGATTTCAAATATACCAATTACCTTCATTATTTGGATGATAATAATAGCTTTATAAATTCGCAAATATGAAAATGTAGAAAAACTTCCATTCAGAAAGTGAACATCAAAATATCCATGACTTAAATGCTTCTAGATCAAGCATTGTGGAAAGTCACTTTACATCAACAAGTCATCAAGTAGCTCATTGTAAGAACAAGACTGATTTTTTTGTCTACTAGTACGAGAACTCGTTAGCATTTACTATTGAGCAGCAGTTGAAAAGACCTGTTACTATGTTCAACCGTTTTGAGTTAATTCATTTCAAGAGAATTTTCAAATGCTTGCATATGCCTCCGGTGTGGAAGTCTGATATTTAAATATATCAAGTAACGAGTTTAATTTTGATTCTAACCTATTTCCAGCGTCAGTCAGCTGTTAGTGTCAGTCAAACTATTGCGGTAAAATCGTCATCTGTTTGTAATGCTCCTAACACACATGGCCAAGCTAAAGTTTGTTTGACAAAATCAAAGTTGATTTTTTAACACTAAAAGCCGTAAATTAAGTCAAAACATCTCATCGTGGTTTCTCTTTCGCTTTCGCAGTGGTAGTGCTCTACACAGGTGAGGAAATGGCGTTGTCTGTGGATTCTGTAACATTACAACTTCTCCTAACATTTCCTAACGAATTTGACTAATAGTAATAAATGTGAAATATGGAACTAATCTGTTCAACAGCTTTGAGCGTCTTTAGTTGATAAGAAGGTTTTGAAAGTGAAAACGAAACGTGAAAGTGCTATGAATGCACTGAACATAGAGTAAGATTTGATAGGGCAAACCTGTTTTTTAAAGTGTAACATTCCAGTCTGCTTAGAAACCAAGAGCCAACTGGGTTTAATATTTCTTATTAGATTTGATAATTTATAGCCAATTTCTTTTAAAAGCTTTGGTAGATGAAGTGTCTTTATACTCGAGGAAAGCCAAGAAGCGTTTTGAATGTTACTGGGTACAGGTGGAGTGTACTTCCTTTTAAACATTTCCCACAGAATATTGTATGGTATTTAATGGCAATATGTGATGGCTTTGTTCGATATAATAATATAATAATTTTAATTAGCAGAATAAGTTATGAAACTGCTAATAGCTGTAAAAACACTAATCTATTCTAAATATAAACTCATATTAATTTTTAGGGATTTTTTTCCTTCTTTGTTAAAAAAATGTTACAAAGAACTTTTAGTTTTCAGCAAATGTGTCACACGTCTAGCATTTCATAAGGTTAATCAATTACTAGGAGTTTAGAGAGAGTCTTAATTTTATTGTTTTAGAAATTGCACAATCTTTCAAACATCTGTTTATTACCTTGTTATTAAATATCTATTCCATGTCAATTTTTTTGTTAGGAATGCTACATGTTTTTTCATGTTCTAAATTCCATGTAACAATCTTAACAGGAAGGACTTATGCATAAAAAAAGGTGAAACATGTTTCTTTTCAACTTGATAAGTTTGTTTACAGAAGTGTGTCTGTAAAACTTCAAGTAGATTTAGAAACTAGCCTTTTTATCTTGAATCTGATCGTTGTTCTATTAAAGTATTATTTTACAGTACAATCACATTGAAATGTTTCATTGGACACTTGTAATTTGATGTAACTGTAACATTCCTGTCAAAAAAAAATTATCCATGTGAAAAAAAAAGAAAAGAATAATCAATGATAAACAGAGCAGAAAGGTTTGCCATTGTTAAATTTGATTCATAGATAAGTCCAGTAGATTGAGTTTTAACTAAACGGTATGAAAAGTAACAATAGTTTTATGGTTGGAATGTTTCAGTGGACATCCATGATGTAAATTCTGTATAATGTGCCTAACAAGAAAACCAGTTCACTATTTTTGGTTGTGGTTGTACTATTGTGTTTCTCTGATTTAGTGTTATAAATTTAAATTTCAAAATTTATAATTGCTTATTGTGATAGGGAGATTTATTAGATAAACTTTTATTTTTTTTTTAAATATCAGTTCAGTTAGGGTTGAATGTTAGTTGTTATGGACAACCATAATCAATACTATATTATGATTTTGCTGTAAAGTCCTTTTAAATTATTTTACTTGTTTATAAGTCTAATAAGTTATTTTTTTTACTTAACTGGAAATTTCATCTTAAGAATGTTTATTATGATGACATACATGATTAAGCAAGAAATTTTTAAAATTTTATTTTCAAGTAATCAAGATCTGGGTAGTAAGCATTGAAATGTTGCCCTGGATATGCATTTAATGATTTGTTACACTCCTAATGTTAAAACTTAACAAAAATAATTGTTGAAATTTACTGAAAAGTCATTTCTTATCTTAAAACCTGATGGCAAGTTTCCCCCCACCCCACTTTTTTTTCCTAACCCAAATAAATGGCACGCATAAAAAAAACAAAAATAGGGAGACACAGGGCTCGTCACACAGATTGCATCTGCTTAGAAACTAATACACCTCAAGCTAGATCTAAAGAGCCTGCTAAAACTGGAGCTGAACGGTTCAAACAATATTATGAAAATCTGAAGAAAGATTCCTTGAAATACCAGCAGTATCTTCTCAAAAAACGTGTAGCCTGTAAAAAAATTGCATCAAAAACAGACACAGATGGTGTCAAAGAAAAAAAGAGAGAAGCGACAAGATTACGAGTACAAAAATTTAGGTTGAAAAAGAAGCTGAGCCAACAAGCAATTGACAAAGTGGTGGTTACAACAAAGCCTCAAATCCAAGCTGACAAAGAGAAAAGGAAATTGAAGTTAAAAAAAGATAGGGAGAAAAAGATGGCAAAGCCTCAAACTCAAGCTGACAAAGAGAAAAGAGAATTGAAATTAAAAAAAGATCGGGAGAGAAAGAAGGCAGAAAGAGCTGGATGGAGTATAGAAAAGAAAAAAACGGAGGCAGAAAAAGCTAAATTAAATCGTTTAAAGAGAAAAGAGAAACAAGTTAATGAAAAACAAAGGAAAGAAACAAAACCTGTAAGAGGAACATCAAACAGAACTGCTGCAGCCAAAATTAAAGCGTTACAATGCGTTAAGGCTGCTCTACCTATAGATCCAGCAGCTGCCCAAGAAACAGTTATTGATTTGTATAATCATATAGTTGGCTGCAAGGAAGAAAAAAGCTGGTGTGCACCAAATGTTGAAAGACAAAAGCATCACAAGAAGATCATTACGATGAGGCGGACAAGGAAACAAAAAGATTTGTAGCTGTGATGATAGGCCTTTCGAAGCGAAAATGTAACTCAATAAATAAAGCCCTCTCATTACACCCCAATAACTTACAGAAATCCAAAGATAATGGGAGTAAGTATTTAGTAGAAAATTATCTTTTGGAGAATGCACGCATATCCCCTGAAATAAAACTGGTTTCTAAATGTGGCCCAAGTTGTTTTTTTTTTGGAAGACACTATTGAAGAGCTGTTTGTTCAATTTAAGAGAGAGAATCCAGGTCTCAACATTGGTGGAAGTTTTATTTCATCTTCAACACATGTGACCCAATGTCATTAAAGTCTTCTTGAAGCAGTAATCTGATGGTCATCGACAAAGTGAAGAGGAAGACTGGTAGAACAGCGCTGTACACTTGGCGATGTTGTGAACATGATAAAGGCAAAAATACAAGCGTACGCAAAGCACATATTCAATGCTAAGTGGCAATATAGGTAGGGTACTACAAAAAAAAAAAAGGGAATCGGCAAGATGGCGATCTCCTAATGGTCTTAGACTTTGCGGAAAACTATCGTTCTGAACATCATCAAGGTGAAATTCAGGTCACTCATTGGTCATACGGGCAAATCACCATACACCACATTGTATGTTATACTGTTACTTGTACTGTAGACAACATGACCCCTATGCTGTACAAGTGTTTTTGACAAAAACTTATGCTCTGTTGGATGCAAGTCTTGGAAACAGCATCAGGATTATGCACTGTTGGTGGGACGGCTGCTCCACAAAATACGAAAACAGGACAGCATTCTACCTTCAGTAAGAAAGGGGGCATCAGGCTATGAAGAGGGTCACATGGAATTTTTTTTGGCTCCCATCATGGGAAAAACTTGTCCAACGGCGAATCAGTAGCCAGAAGAGTTGTAAAGACAAGGAAAGAAGCAATCCAGTCTCTAAGACAAGTGTTCAATTTGTTAGTTGCCAGGTTATCGAAATCAGCTACATATGAAACTGGTGCCTGCAATCGCTACTGCAGGTTGATACTTAATGTAGACATACCACAGCTTCCTAAGTTCAGTTGAATTAGTGGCGCCAGATAAATGCGCTCAATTGTGGTGGAAGACAATATGAAGCTAGCCTACAGGAATACAACTTGCTGTTGAGTCAGACGCATAGCTGGCATGAGTATGTGGATTCTTGGCAGTACTACAGTTACCCAGTGAGAGCTGTACCACAGGTAATTAATCTTTCTATTTTTAAAGGTCTAGTTCTAAATAAAATAGTAACGGTTGTAAAAGTAACACTAAGAAAGTCATAATAAAGACAAAATTAATTCTCATCCTCAGAATACAAACTTGATAGTTTCATAGATAATAAAAAAAAAAAAATTGATAGTGAATGTATTTTCAACCTCATCATCTCAACATTTGTGATTGGATTCCATTACATTTGTTATGGACAAATTGTTTAAAAAAAATGTATTAACACTGTTATACTAATGAAATGCTCAAAACGATTGGCAGAGTTTGAATATTTTAATGTAGCTACAAAATGATTTTTTTTTTCATAATCTATAACTGCAGGTATTACAAAATGGTATAACCTATTCTTTCCCACTTTAAGGTAACATAGAATGCAGACAAGAAGATCAAGTGTTAAGTTGTCAACATCGACTATGGCTTACCTTGAAAGCTTAAGTAATTTTACAGTAAGTGGTCTACAGATATCAAATTGTTTTAAAAGTATCAAGGGTTATTATTGACCCTATGACTTGCTTACAAGGCTTATGAAGCAGAGAATTATGACCAATACATATAGTCTAGATCCAAGATGTACAAAAGCATTAGGATTTCTACATTATTAGCCATCCATAACTTTTGATTTTAATGTGCCTCACATATTTTCTTGATGTTTTAATTTCTTTCTTCCTTTCTTTATGTTCGAGTACTATACATATAGTCTCGAGCAGATATGTTGCTTCATGTTTAATGTTTTTAAATTTCCATTCCATCAGCATTAGCTCTATCATTTACATGTTTCATGTATTTTTCAGTCAGCGAATGCTTAAAAAACTTTTTGAAAAAAATCTTCAAGACCCATTTAGATTATTAAGTTGGTTTGCCTTACATCTTTTGAATTAAACATATAAATTTATGACCCCGTTTAGGTGTCTTGACAATGCTTTAGAAACTTTTGTCTTTTTTTTAATATGTCATGAGCTTGTCCTGTAATATTCCCAATGAATCATGTTCTCCATGCATTGTTCTTTGTAGTCAATTGTAATAAAAGTACCTTGGATGTTGAATACTTCTTAAAGTCTTTGTGTTTATATACAAACATGCTTTTGTGATTGATATTTTGTTGCAAATGATCATGTATATTTGTCCTGTTAACACACCTTACAGTTAGATCAGTATCATAAACAATTCTTCAAAGCTATACTACTAGTACCGTAGCCTGAGGTCTGCACCTAACACACAACAGCCAATAATAAAATACTCTATACAGTACTTTGCTGTTATGATATGACATGGTTCAGATTTGACCCTATTTGTCCACAAATGGTAAACAGTACTGGTGGACCGACCCATATTCAGTTTGCATGTCTAGATCTACAAGCTGCATGAACATTGAATCAGTTTGAAAGTTCTAACCTGCAAAACCCAGTCAGCTTGTCTCATTTGTCTGGCAGCACTGATCATTAGGCCATGTTCTCTGAACTGCACAAAACCCTTACTTGTAAGTTAAAAATGATCATACTTCCTTTGTTTGAGACTTCTAATTTCCATCTGTGTGTGTATGTGTCTCTCTCTCTCTCTCTCTCTCTCTCTCTCTCTCTCTCTCTCTCTCTCTCTCTCTCTCTGACAGCCACACATGAACAAAAATACCATTTCCTGGCTTAAAAAGATCATATTAGTTTACATAAAGACTTAACTGGTATCTGAGGTTGACAAGAGAGTGCAATTTCCTCGCTGAAATTGAAAACTTGACTTCCTTGTTATTTCAAGATTGGTATAATGGGGCACAATTCAAATTAGTAGTACTCTAGAGCAGATTCGAAATGTTTAAATCCCTACTTGTTCAGTCAAAACTTTTCAAATAGAGATTCAGGCTAGATAGGATTTGCTGGACTTGGTTACTTTTACAGCAACAGTTGGTGAAGCAAACTGTTATTACAATTGGAAATTATTTTTATTCATTTTATATTGCTTTGCAGATGCAGAGGGCGAGGCTGAAGAAACTGCAGGAGCTGATGAACATGTAGAGGCGGTAACAAATGGTGTGGATGCTGTCAAACTTAACGGAAATGCAGAGGCTTCAGCACAAGATGGTCCTGAAGGTAATACCAGTAGCATTGTGAAGGCAGGTTAAAATATGAAAAAAAAAAAAAAAAAAATAGGAGTCCCAGGGAAAGCATTGTGTCTTGTGTAGCTATTGTCCTCAAGAGTTTTTTTGTGAGTATCATTCATAAATTTTAGAAATAACAATAGGGATGAGCATTGCTTTCAAGACATATAGATGGTGTGAAATGTGAGTTTAATTTTTGAATAAAAAACTTCATGAAAAGAATTAAGTTGCCTCCAAAGAGAGTAAAATCTGAAGTGAAAATAATTAATACTAAAACAAAGGGTTAGATTTCTTATGTGCATTGGTTATGCTTATAAGAGAATTAAAGTACAAACAATCTTTCTCTCTTTGAATTCATGGTTATTTGTTAATCAGGTGAAGAAGGAACAGACGGTGCAGAAGGAGAAAACAAGAAAAAGAAGAAAAGAAACAAGAAAAAGAAAGGCAAGTTTCTATTTATTAAATTTCTTCTTTAAATATAAAGGTAAAGTTAAAACATTTATGTTTTTTCAATCTTAGGAGTGTTGATATGGAATGTAAGGCTTGTTGGCTCTTTTTTTTTTTTATATTTATATTTATATTAAAACTATCTCCTCTAAAATATGGTGTCCCACAAGGTTCTGTCCTGGGACCTCTACTTTTCACCATGTACACAGCACCTGTAGCTGACATTGCAGAGCGGCATGGAGTAAATTATCATCTCTACGCAGACGACACCCAGCTCTATGTACCACTTGATAATACGCTTGAGACTGCATCTTACCAAAAGGAGTCAATCGAGAAATGTGTGGTTGAAATTGCAGATTGGATGAACTCTAACAAACTTAAGTTAAATAGTGATAAAACAGATGTGATCGTGTTTGGGACGAACAAAGCTCTTATAGATCTTAACTTTAATAGTGTTCAAATAAAAAGTTCCAGCGTTCCTGTTTCAAGTTCAGTAAAGAATCTGGGATGTTATTTAGACGCAAATTTTACTATGTCTTGTCAGATCAATAGCATATGTCAGCAATCGTACTACCATCTTAAGAATATTGGCATGATCAGAAGCTATATTAATAAAGATACTGCTCAACTTCTAGTCAGCTCTTTAGTAATGAGCAGAATAGACTACTGTAATTCATTGCTTACTGGAGTATCTCTTAACTCAATAATTAAACTTTAGAGAGTACAAAATCAGGCAGCCAGGATTGTATCCTGTGCTAAAAAGCATCAGCACATTACACCTGTCTTAAAAGATCTTCACTGGCTTCCAGTTAAGCAAAGAATTGATTTTAAAGTACTGACCTTTGTTCATAAATTTTTTCAAAATATATCTCCTTTTTATATTCAAGAAATTTTAGAATGTCATAGGCCTAATAGAGTTTTAAGATCAAGTGGTAATAATAAACTAGCTGTACCACGATCTCATTCAACGCTAGGTGATAGGGCTTTTTCAATTTACTCTTCCATTAAATGGAATGCCCTCCCGGCATATTTAAAACTATCTTTTACACACGGCAATTTTAAACGACATTTAAAGACTTTCCTTTTTAAACAAGCCTTTGTGTGACCTCTTTCATGTTTTAGGGTCTTATTGATGTCAAATTATATATCTACTGTTTTTATTGTGAAAAATCTGTACGCGCCTAGAGCATTTTATTTAAGGTGATATACGGCGCTTTATAAATGGTTATTATTATTATTATTATTATTATTATTATAGCAAATGCGAATTCACAAAGAGTTATGGTACATAGTTGGAAGTCATGAACACTACTTTAAGTTGCTGTGAAATTTGAAGTAAAAAAGGAAAATATAAAACATGCAAGTGATAAAACATTGTACAATAAAATTAAACTACTTCTGTTTAGATCATTGAAATGCTTCAGTGTTGAAAGGAACTCACAGCTGACAACAAAGCGGCACAACTCTTTGTGAAATTGCATACCCTGTAGTACCGCAAATTTTAATTTAAGATAAGTTGATTCATAAGTTTACATACACATTTACTCATCTGTAATGTAAATAGGGGAAGATTTTTTTTTTAATTAAAATTATAATTATGTCAACTTTGTCAACAGGTGGAGGAGCTGGTGGTGGCACTGGCAAACAGCAGACTGTCCCTCCATCCATTCCAATTGTTGAGCTTTTTAATGAAGGAGCATATCCTGTGGGAGAAATCTGTGAATATCCACCTGTTCATGATGGGTGAGGTTTTTTTAAAGTTTCCTTGAATCGTCTTTATCATATATGTGAATGTTGCTGGATTTTTTTTTTTGCTTAATTGTTGCGTCCTGTGGTTATGAAGCCAGTGATATTGCCACTTGTGTCCAGTAACGTAGGAAAAGAAGAAGTTATATACTATTATTGTCAGGTGTATTTTTTTGCAAGAAAAGATGATGGTATTTGATATTGAAACTGTGGTAAACTGACCGTTGAAGTAGAAGTCTACTTCACACTCATCATTTGCTTTGCTTCACTAATGAGTTATACCATAATGGCCATTTTGTTTTTCTACTTATTCCTCAGCTTAAATTTTTGTATTGAATGCTTTGATCCAACTAATTTTTGCTTCTTCCTCACTTTATAGTCGTACAGCCAAGAACCGAATTCTTACGGAGGAGATGAAGGTGATGGATGAATCCCAGAGTCATTTGTATGAAGACATGAGGATTGCTGCTGAGGCACACAGACAAGTATGTTTGATATCTTCGACCATTGTTTAAGCATTTGAAAAAGAAAGAAAGTAATAAGCAGAAAATTGCATTCAAGGACTACAATTGTTTTTCTATTTTTTATATGTATATTTCTTTGATCTTGTGTAGTATGGCAAACATTGTTGATCTCATGAAAGAAAACCAAACAAGTTTTTCAGTGCATCAAAAATTCATTACAAATTGAGCATAATTTGCTGAAATTCACAGACACGGCAATACATGAAGTCAATAATCAAGCCAGGGATGACTATGTTTGATATCTGGTAAGATGTAGATATTTTAAAAAACTTGAAAAGTTTTCTTTTTTCTGATTTCTTACAACCATTATTTGTTTAATGATCAAGACATTGTAATGGAGTGTATCTCTGATGTACCAAAAGTACCATAATTTTTAAACTTTTCTCAAATTTTCTTCAACTGAAATTGTCAATTGTTGTGAAAGCAGTGTAATTGGAATGTATCTTAAAACTTTCAGTTTTTTATGGTTTCTCCATTTTCTCTCATAAGTCAAAATATTTGTTTATTGTTAGAGAACACTAGTGGGTAAATACATTATAGCATGAAATACAAAGTGATGACTTGAGTGACCCATCAGAGGTGGAAGGATGAACAAATTCCTATGACTAAATACAGAATTAAATTTTACATTCTGAAAGATCTGGATGTAAAGAGAATAGTAAAAAATTGTTTACACTTAAATCAATAATGGGCATGAAATGACCTATATTGATTTAAAGTGTTTTTTTTTATTAAGTGAATTAGACCAAGGGCTTATTGCTTAAATGAAATTAAGCGTAATGCATAATTTAAATTTAAGGATGAACTAAGGATGAGTAGTTTGAACTCATATGCTGCTGAAAAGATAAGGGCTGGATATGAAAAGAAAACCATTTTGTTTTAAAGGGGTTGTGTTAATATTTTCTTTTTTTAGAGTTGTATTTTTTTTTCTTTGAGATATTAATTTTTTATATTATCTGAAATTTTGAGACATAGGAATCTATTCCATCTTTTAGCTGTTGCCCTATTAGTTTAGCCTCTCTTATTCAATATATTCACACTCACACTTAAAGTGAGGAGCTAGAAAGCACTGCGAGGAAATTGATTAAAGAAAATGGCCTAGATGCAGGCCTAGCTTTCCCTACTGGTTGCTCGCTGAATCACTGTGCTGCTCACTATACACCTAACGCTGGGGACCCAACGGTGCTGGGCTATGACGATGTATGCAAAATTGATTTCGGTACCCACATCAATGGTAAGTTTAGTAATTCTGAGTACCTCTTGTTCCTTACAGTGATTGTTATTCCCTGCCCTATGCAGTTTTGGAATCAGTGGGATTAGCTTTGTTTCAGAGAACCTTCATAAAAAAGTGAGCTGTTTGAAAAAAAAAAAAAATTCAATTTCAGTCCTACAACTCAGCTCCAAAAACAAAAAGTATAAAATTTATAAAGAGAAGTTGATTGCTTTTAAAGTTTAAAACACAATTGGAATGTATCTTTATGGGTTTAAGAATTATACAAAACTTCAAGTAATATAATGTGAAAGAAATTACCTGTAACATAAAAAAACTTTTTTTGTTTTTTTTTTGTTCAAAATCAATTCATTTTATCTTTTTTGTGGTACTTCCTCCATGCACCCAGTGAATTGCACCTCTTAGTAAAATAAATTTTAAAATACTTCATCATCACAGCATACTGACAAGAGTTTCAACTGTCTGTAGCCTGGTACTCAATTCACATCTGAATTAACCAAGGAAATGATTGTTAAGACCCTTCCCCAAAAACTTACTCTAAGCAAAGCATAGCCCCGACAAATAGGCCTCTTCACATAAACTTGCGGCTATCACTGCATGGCATGAAAAGAAAGGTTTATACCCAGATTCACTTTGTATATACAACAATTAATGCTAGACAACAACACCAAACTGATTCAATGTTTCAAATCAAAACTTAATTTCATTTACACTGTCTGTAGCATACATCTAAGAGAGATCACTCTCATCTCGCATCCCTCAGGCCACTTGGTAGACTGTGCCTTTACCCTAACCTTTAACCCGAAGTATGACCAGCTGCTGGCAGCTGTAAAAGATGCTACCAACACAGGCATTCGTGCTGCAGGAATTGACGTAAGACTCTGTGATGTGGGAGAACAAATCCAAGAGGTCATGGAATCCTATGAAGTAGAGCTTGATGGCAAGACTTACCAAGGTGAGGATGTTTTTTTTTTTTTTTTTCAAGATTTATTCTCTGTGGCTCTTTTCCCCTACCATTTGCTGAACCCTCACTTCTTGGATATAGGGGCTGATGTTTTTTTAGTGAATTTTTAAGATGATATTCTATATGTGAGTGATGAGTGTAAGTGTATAATGGACTCTGGACAATTGATACCATTGAATTTTTTTATTATATAGTTAAATTGTTTAAGATAAATATGCCACAATTTTTTTTCTAATTTAGATGGATATTCTAGTCCTTTGCTTTTCTTAAGATCTCCAAAACCATGTACCTGTATTGCACTAAATTGTCTCTGCTATTGTTGTACAGGACAATTTCCCTAGTTAATCAAATTCTTTTCTGTGCTTCAAATTACTAGTCTGTGGAAATCATATATCCACAATAGAATTTGTGAGAAGTCACCTTGCTTAAAGTCAACGTCTTGCCAGGCCTGTTTTTATTCCTCTTTATTTTGTTTCAGATTGTCTTAACACCCTCACCCATCTATATTCATAAAATCAATTCCTAATGATGCAGTGAAAAAAATTAGAAGAGAAATAGCAGAAAATCAAGTAAAAAAATATGCTAAATCAGACTCAGAAGAGACAGGTTTCTGCCTACTCACTAGTTTAGATCTAGCTTATAGATCAGCTTTGCATCTCAATATCTTTATAATCTAGATCCACTCTTCTCAGTATTTATTGTAGGATGAAACAACACTTCCGTGTTAGTGTGTGGAATCAATTTTGGCTTTGCAAAGAGAACATTTTACACCCATATATGTGGTCAAGTAATGCTTGTACACACATCATTTATTTAATATGCACCTTGTCAAAAGCCAGTGTTTTTTTTTTTTTCTTTTTCTATGTCCCGCATACAAATATTAGAACTAGTCCAAGACATCATCAACCACACACTTCTTGTAAGAGTGCTACTTGGATAAACTCAAGCTGGCTTTTAGTCAGCCTTCTGTCTAGTTCCTTAGGATTTACTTATTCAGTTTGCACTATAAAAAGTTTAATTGTGCACAGTGATGCTGTTCATGAAATATTCTTCGATTGACAGACCCATTTTAAATTATGTTTTTATCATGTATATCTTTATGAATTGACAAAAAAAAAGTGCAAACTAATTTACCTTAAATTTTACAAATTGATTTCTGATCCATTTAATACTTTATTTTTCTTCTTTCATGTTTCCTTTTGAGAGCAATTCTAAAAAGTCTTGATGAAAATAGTATTGTTTCAAAGAAATTGCCAAGCAGATTAGTTATCTCATCTCTTCAATAGACCAAATGGCTTCTCTTCCTTGCTTGTTTTAGTAACTCAAATAAAAGAAAATGTTAAGTGGTTGTGATGTCAGTTTTAAAAGATTGTTTCTTCTACATATTGAAAATCTATAAATTTCTTTTTACTGTTTCAGTGAGCATAGTTGCTATATTTAAAGTTTGAAAGGCTAAAAATAGGCCTGGACAAGGACATTTTTATTTTGGAGGCTGGTATAAAATAAGTATATTATTATACATTGGTTCATTTTTCTCTCCAGTGAAGCCAATTAGAAATCTTAATGGACACTCTGTTGGACAATACAGAATCCATGCAGGAAAAACAGTTCCAATTGTAAAAGGTGGGGAGGCCACACGCATGGAGGTAAATTTTGTTCTATTTGTGTTGTTCAATTGGGAAAGGGGTGTGAGGAACTTGAGATTTGTGTTGATTGATTATATTATATTGTGCAAGCCCGGTACCTTATTATGGCAATCACAGGGCTTTGAGGCTAGGAAAAAAAACAGTATGTAGTGAAGGGAGGTATAAATAAGACCCATCAGAGTTCCTCAACCAACCACCAATTGTAATTTCAACATCCATCTGCTGTAATGAGAAGCTATTGAAGGAGGGGAAAACTTTATATTTTTAGTTCTTTGGCCTTCAAAGATTTGAGAAAAACAAATGCGATATGAAGAGGAAACATCCTTCTTACCATTACATTCTTTTTTAAATGAGGATTTAAAAGTTTGAGAGTTGTTTGTCTTGAGCTGGTTCTTATAAGTAGCTTTTTATCAGCAATACTTGAATGTTGTAAAAATTACTATCTCTTAGTGTAGAACTAAGGTTTATGCTATGAAAAAATAATAATGATTTTTTTTTTAATTTGAGATTTCCTATATAATCTGTATGTCATGCAGACCTTACTTGGTCTGAGTTCTAATGTGTGAATATACCTATTTTAAATTCTCTTAATAAACACATAGAAACTATAGTAGCTGATAAGTAGTTAGATCTCACCAACTGATCCCAAATCCAGTGTATTTGTACAATATACATGTACTTTTAGCTTGAAATAATGTTTTAGAAGTCAAATGTATTTCTGAATATATTGCATTATGTTTGCAGGAAGGAGAAGTCTATGCTATTGAAACCTTCGGCAGTACAGGCAAAGGCCATGTGCATGATGACATGGAAACCTCACACTACATGAAAAACTTTGAAGTTGGCCATGTGCCCCTCAGGTAAGACATTTGGGGAGAGGTGGGAGGTGCAGTCAGATTCGCTTTTAATTTACTAGAGTCGGCCTAGAGAATGGTTTGATTCAAAGAAGAAATTTTGAAAGACAAAAACTTTAATTATTCATGAATATAACTGCAAATTGATATTGAAAGTTTTTAAGCAGTTTTATTCCTTCCTACTATAGTGTAGGTGTGATCGGTGGTCAAGTTGGTAGGGCACTTGAATACTAATCCAAAGGTCCAGAGTTGAAATCACAGTCAGGACCAAAAAGTTTTTCAGCTCCCCTGGGTCCACCCAGCACTAAATGGGTAGCTAGGACTCTTTAGACTCTGCAAAAGTAAAGGCGGTGAGGAAAGCAATAGCAAACTATCTCACAACATCGTAAGCCAAGAACAATCAGGACGCTACTCCTGGTTCTCCCATGCTTGGAGCCAGTTCAGGACTCACTCTACTTACTTGAACTATAGTCTACAATGACAACATGTACAACTCTAAACCAAATTCTACCTCAAGACAAGAGCCAAAAAAAAAAAGAGTAGAAATACAGTTCTTTCAGATTTTTTCCTCATATCTTTTAGCAAGAAACGATAGAAACAATATCAACTTTCACAATAGAAATAAAATGCCTGATTCTAAAATCATAGATGTGTAGATTTAGATCAAGTGACTTTACCAAATAGCGCCATATCATGATGGGTACTGAAGGTTAAATCGAGATTGTCAGATCAAAACTAGCCATTTAGAAATCTTAAGCCTACAAAACTGTAATGTGGGCCCCAATCTGCAGCGACAAATAGTTGACCTAACAAAATAAGAATTGGTGTCAAAAGGTGGAATACGCTTGTGGGCTTGAAGAATTGATCTCTTCTAAATTAAAATTCGCTAGGAATATAAACTTATATCTATTCTTATTTTAATGACTTCATTGATAGAGGGACAAAAATTCTCTGGTTTTGCAACCATTCACATATGGAATAAATAAGAAACAAAAAAAAAATAAAAAATTAACCGAAGATAACACTTTTCTTCAATAGAATCAGACTCACTGCATTCTTACTTTTCCATATTCCAAACTTTTATTGCTAATGGTCTGCTAGATTGAGTGCATCAGTGGAGCATTTAATATCTTATGCCAATGAGTCACAGCAAAAGATACAGTAAAATTCAGTTTTCTTTAATGGTCATAATAAAGGAAAGAAACTTGCTCTATTTTTTTTTACTGCGGATAACACTGTTCACCCATCATGATTAATGCTTCAATATCAATATAATGTGAGATAAGATTTATACTAAATTTTCAAGGTTTGTCTGTCTAAGTCTCTTACAATGCTTCCTTTTTTTCTGGCTTTTTTGTTTTTTTTTTTAATTTTTTTTACATCATAGGCTGGCTAAGTCAAAGCAGCTGCTGAATGTGATCAATCAGAATTTTGGCACATTGGCATTCTGTCGTCGATGGCTGGATCGCTTGGGTCAGACCAAGTACCTGATGGGTCTCAAGAACTTGTGTGATGTAGGCATCATTGATCCATACCCACCTCTCTGTGATCAAAAGGGCTGCTACACGGCGCAGTTTGAACACACTATCATATTGAGGCCGACCTGCAAGGAGGTCGTCACACGTGGTGATGATTACTGAAGATGAAGAAACAACAGTGTGTTGCTGGTAGAGAGTCAGAAACAGTTTTTTTTTGTTCGATAAATTTATGTCTAACAACTATCTGAATTAGCGGTATGAAAGAAATTACATTCTGGTGGATTTATAGGTTTATTGCTGATGCTCCCCTTTTTTTTATATAAATACCAGTTGCTACATGTTGAACATCATGTAGACTTGGTTTGAACCATACATAGAATTGAAACAGTTTAAATAAATTTCTCTGAAATGTTGTTCTCTTGGCATGTAATGCTAATACTAGTCTAAAGAAGAATATTTTTTGCATTAAGAAGTGTGAGTGTGATAGAACCTTTTTTTTTTGCTTTTGAGAATAACAATCAAACTCATTTATGATGCTGTGAGAGATGTTACCCTAGATCACCTCTGAGATGTTTGGTACAGGAATCTGTGGAAATTTGTGTCCTGCGCTGTGCAATAATTTTCACAGAGTGCAAAGGTTTTTTGTACATATTGAAGCATTTTATGGACTAGGCATTGATTCTTTTGAATATCCTATGTAAACCTAGCACTTGGTTCTCACGTATCATTGTTCCTATTGTAAAGTTCAAAAGTTCTGATATATAGAATAGGTTTTCTAATGATGAAAATTGCATTGAATATTTTTCATAATTCTCAGAGGATGAAATAGATTTGGGGGAAAACAAAAAGGAATTTATCAATTCCTAAGTATGCTGTCTTCAAGATCAAACTTAACATCTAGTATGGTTGTTTTATGATTAAATGGTGTTAAATTTTCAAATATTCACCTATATTGTCAGCACTTTGCTCTCATTAATAGCCAAGGTTTTTTTTTTTTTTTAAGCTGTGAATTGATATCCCCTTTTTTTCTCCATTCTGTGTTATATTCTATCTATTGGATAGTCATGGGTGGAGGTAATGTAATTTGCAACATGATCACTGCATAAATTGTTTTCTTTATTCCAGTAAGTGCATCAGAGTTGTTTCATCTTCTTTTCAATTTCATTTGTTCCAACTCGGGCGCACATTGGCTGAAAAAATTATTTAACCACACAATTCTTTTAATAATCTTTCATTTGCTTTTTTGCGACTTGTGAATTTATTAAATGGCTTTTGCCTTGAATGTTTAGTGGACTGCATTTCTTATGAGAGAAGATACAGATCAATTGTTTTCTTTGGGGAAGAATAAGTTATAATTTTAAGTGGAAATAAAGGATTCTGATAAGTTTTACAAAGGAGTCTTGCAATTGCTTTACCCTTAATGGATGGATTCTACTCAAAATCTTTACGATCTGTTTTGAGCTTTTTTTCTAATTGTTCTTTTACGGCTTGAGAAGTGGGAATATGATCGAAGACATTCATATTTAACTGTAAATAGACTTTGAGCGAGAATAAAGCTGGTATTTTTTTGAACTGATATCTTATCTAAGAATTTATTATACTGATTTCAAAAATAAAAAAAACTCATAACTTTAAAACCAAAATAATTGTTTTCTTTTATTATTTTTATTTACATTGTATTTTAGTTTTACCTTCAAAAGACCACCCAAAAGAGGGGCAGGAATTGGTCTTAGTGCATTTTTGAAAATTGTCGGTGGCCAGCAAACCAATATGGTCAGCTGTCTCAGGCATCACACAGTATTGTTTAACACTATGTTACTTGGGCTGAAGCTAAAGTGAGACTGAGTTTAAGAGAGGTCAGGACACTGAATCGTATTTTGTATGGTTGAATTTTTTAGACATTTTGGGCACAACATTTCAAATGATGAAATTGAGCTATGAATCCATCATTCTCATCTCGAGTCTTGTTGACCATGCCAGATATTTATTTCCTTAGTAGCACAGCCAGATTTTTATTCCCTCGGTAGCACATGAAAGTGTCACACACAAACACAGTGGCCTGTAACCCTCATTGCCAGTGCTCATTTGATATTAAACGAATGTTGGGATTTTTTTTCAATCAATGGAGCAAACTTGTCACAAAGGTTACATCATCAGTAAAAACTATTAAACATGATCATAAGTTAACATAATTAAGTAGGACCCCCAAAATGTTTGTTGTCACTTAAAGTTGTCACATAAAGTTTAATATTCACCATCTATAAACATAATAATTGTTTGGGGAAGCATTAAAGGGATCTGTCAAAAGAGACTTCAGAGTAAATAAAGTTTAGTTATCTGTTTTGTCTTGACTGATGAGTACTCTCTCCTGATTTCTTTAAAGCTTAAGCATATTTTTGAGTTCATATTTATTTGTATCCTCTCGAAGTGGCACTATCTTAACTAAGTATTTTTTATAATGGTCATGGGCAGAGTTTTTAGATCAGCCATTCAGCACTTCACATTTCATTCATTTAGGTTTTTTTTTTTTATAGTTTCAAAACCTATCAATTCATGACATTTTGATTTTTAAAAACATATCTGAATAATGAATCATTATTTCATTTTATTTTATTATAAATTTCTTGTGACGTAAAGCCACAATAACACCCCTCCCCCCACAAAAAAAAAATCACTTTGAAATAAGCGGACTGGACTGTATGTGAATTATTAATAAAACTAATGCATGATTCATATTTTAAGACAAATAAAATGTTCATTTGCTATATTGAGAGGTTTTTATTGACCCGAAAAAGAAAGGATAAAGTTAATGGTTGACTTTTTCTATTGGTGTAACATGTCATCTTCTTCATTAGTACAGACGTGGAAGTATGTGTAGCAATGGCCATAAGAACAGCAGCGTAACCAGTAATTGTAGAAGTAATATTTGTAGTAGTAGTAGTAGTAGCATTTTGGTAGTGGTAGTAGTAGAAGTAGTAGCAACAACAGCAGTCGTAGTACTAAAAGTAGTAGCAGTAGTAATAGTGGAAACAGTAGTAGTAGTAGTAGCAGCAGCAGTAGTAGTAGTAGATAAATCTAACATCACACCGAAAAATAAGACGAAAGATACACATCTGTGGATATTTTGCCTTTCTTTGCCTGGCATTTTTTTTCCTCATATAACCTATACACAGAAACTCGCATACACAAGGCACACACATGTATACATATAAACACGCAAAGAAATAGTTAGACTTTAATTAATAAACTATGTCGATTTGCCATAAAATTATCTCCATAGATGACGAGCCAAAAGATATCAGCTCTGGGTCCTTCCAATGAAAATAAACCGGTTTAAGTGTCAGAAACAAGGAAGGTGGTTTCTCTTTGTTTGGGGTCAATAACCGCACCATGTGACCAGTGTTGATGTTTTGAGTTCAGACGTTTTTAGGTTCTCGGCGAGTTAACTGATCAGGGGTTTCCTGTGCCGGAATTCACGAAGATGACTGACGAAGTCTAGCTTTTCCATCCCTTAGGCTTTGGACAGATTAATGGGCTACATAATCTAGATAGATGTATAATCTGTGAGTACGCTTTTAGCATAGATCTATATGTTGAGGGTTAAGAACATCTAGATCGATATAGATCTACTTATAATAGCATCAATTCTCTGCCTTTTGGTGAGTGAAAAAATGCAATAAAATTTACAAATTTGACATTCCATCACATCCTCAGAAGGTAAATGAAGACTGGATTTTGGGAGTTAAGTTGAAAACATTTTTAATGAAAGAATGAATACAAAGCATTATCAGACAAACTATCAAACTATAACCAGCATATCAAGGTTTTAAAAATTTAGAAATCTAATTTGATCTAGATCTAGATCTACATCTAATGTAGATCAATATTTATGCTCCAGTTCTATCAATTGGTTTCTACATTGTCATTTTTATTTATAGTATGTACCAAAAGTCTTTTTTTTCTTCAGTACTAGACTCAACTCTTGCTTGACTTCAATTAGTTTAAAATGATTTTTATTAACATTTAACTTGATGTGTTGAGACTAAGACTAAGTGAGAAGGAATTTAAAGCTTGTTTGGGTTGTAGATAAAAGATTGGTTTTTAAGTTAATAGCATGCCAAGTTGAGGCTTTATTTTCTATCCCTGTGTTGTAAAAATGAAGTAATGGAGAATCTAGATCTAATCTAGATCTAGTTGAAATCTTTTCATTTCTTTAGAAAGCAGGATTGATGCAAGTGATAGTAAAAATTATTGGAAGTCTACTTGCTTGAGTAGAATACATACATTCTGATGAACTAGACCTTGATCTAGTCTGTATGCAGCATCAGACTCAAAATTTAACCCTAGTTGTGCGCACCCATTATATTTAAGCTTTGCCCTGACGATAACCTGGGCACTGCGATACCATTAAATGTAAGGCTGAGGCTCCAAGCCAGGTCCTGCGGCGCCACTATTATTAGTGGTTGACTGGTGAGCCTGTTTGAAACGTCATTATCTTCTAAACTTCCCATTTCATGCACTCGCAGACTTTATATCTTTTCTAAGAATATCAACCAATTAAAAGGTGACAATTTCTCCCTGTTTAAACTACTGAGAGGCGATCGAGAGCCCCTGAGGTGTGAAGAACAAATGGCAATTTAGGCACATCTGGAGGAACCATGTTACGAGATGGGTAGTTGATGTTACTGATACATGGGGAACCTGCTTCCTTGCATGTGGTTGTTACAATGACCAAAGAGCAAATAAAAGAACTATACAGCGGTGTCTTTACCACATGGCCCTTGTCCTCCCCCTTACTTGCTCCCACCCCACCCCCATCCTGCACCATCAATACAGAGTCCTGACAAAGACTTTGCATGACCACTGCTCCCCAGACTTCCTCGAATCATGTGGATTGCTAATGTTTCATATAACGTAACGTGATTGACCAATTTTTGTAATATCATTAGACCAAACGAATCTTGTTACTGGTCAATCACATCATAGCCTCTTCTTACTGCAAAGCTGAGTGAGAAAGGGAGGAGTTTACTGAGGTGTCAAGAAAGGCATGGGTTGAGAGCGTAGTGTGTGTGTATGGTATCAAGCATTTTATGCTGTCAACTGTCACAACGTGTCCTATGGCAGGAAAGTATAGGCTGGCATAGTCTATCTAGACGCTTTGTTGTAATCTATAATGCACATATTACTAACAGGGAATATGCTCTGCCACATGCCCAGTCCAGAAGCAAACTGGCGGTGGCAACGTTACAGTTTTCCGCACTACCTGTGGGTAATCGCATTAGCAGGACATGAGTTAACCTTTCTTCTCGGCAGCTCCTACATGTGAGTTTTGAAGTGAGGATTAAGTACCATTCACAATAGGCATAAATACAGGTTATGAGGCTTTGAATGGTTCACTGCAGCGCTCATAATCTATAGTCAGTATTCACTGCCAAGTTTATTGAAACTTCACTCTCCTTTAAACACCCCATCTCAGTTACATGTACTCGAAAGACACCTGTATCTTTTCTAAGCATATCAACCAATCTAAAGGTGACTTTTTCTCTCACTTAGAGATAATGGGAAGAGATCCAGAGTCCATGAGGTGTGAAGAACAAATGTGTAGCGACTCCACAAAATTAGACATTTTGCAGCAGATGACTACAAGGCTTTAAATGCTCGATATTGAAAGTTCTTTTATTTCTGAAAGAATATATAAAAGTGACCAATAAGAGCAATATTAAGAGCAGAAATTTCAAGCTTTTATTTACCCTAAAACTTTCTCACTGCAATAGGTCTCATTTTGTGATGTCGCTACACAAATTGCAATTAAGGGATGCCTGTTGATACCCTGTTATGCGATTGGTACTTAGAGTTATCGAGTGGTTGGGAATCTGTTTCCTTCGATGGTTGTTACTACAGCCGAAGAGCAAACAAAAGAGCTGGACAGTGGTGATTTTACCATATGGCCTTTCCCCTTCCTTCACTCACTCACAACCCACCCTTCACCCTCAATGCAGAGTCCTGGCAAAGAGTAAGGATGACCTCTTCCTTCCTTGAAAAATTAGACCAAACCAATCTAGTTTCAAGCTCTTGCTACTGTGAAACCTAGTAAGAAAGGGAATGTTTTCCTATACTGTGTGTGTAAACAAAGGCATGAGTTGCGAATGTGTTGTGTGTGTATGTGTATAAAGTATCAGGCCTCTGCCTTTGTTGTTGCTGATTTTATGCTGTGCTGTGACTTTGTTTCTAATGGTAGGAAAGCATAGTCTGTCATGAAGATTTTTTATCAAGCTTTTTATTTGATTTATCTTAGTTTGTTTTAGTTAATCAATAAAAATCACCCAACAAGCCTTTAGGGTGGACCAAATTTGGTCTGATTACCTTCTTTCTCCTTTACAATCTCAATGCATCATCCCTCCTTACTTTCTTTGTTTAGTTATAATGTAACTGCCTGTAATTATTTCTATCTGTATACTTTCATAGTCTCTTTGAACAGAAGGATTACACACTGGCTTTTTGAGGCCTTCTAAAGCTAACATGGAAGACTGAATTAAACTGTCTTTCAAAACTTTTTTCTTAAAGCCTAGATGTCTCAGTCACTCTTCCTTTCCTAGGCTTGTGGAAGTCTGTTTAGTCATGAGGCATACATTTAAAAAAGGTGTCAAGTTTGCCAGAATAAATGTTACTTATAATTTTTTTAGTCAATAAATGCCTATCTGGACACTTTGTTAAAAAACTATGGTATGCACAATACAAACATAGGTATACTGAACTGCCACTTGCCCAGTTCAGGCGTTAACTGGCTGTGGCAGCACTAGCTTTCTTCCCTACCTCAGTAATGCAGGCCACCATGAAAGCAGGAGGGAGCTTAAGATGAAACATATGCCAATCTGTGTGTATGAGAATACAGAACCTAAGAAATCTGTTGGTTAGGTTGAGCACTTCAGAAATAAATCAATAAATTACTGAATATAAGTAATGGGTTAAACAATTAATAGTTTTTTTTTTTTATTTTCATGGTACAAGGCTATTAAATCACACATGCACTATGTCTCAAATTTATAGTTATAGAGTAGAGAAATCTAGACCCTGTTTGTCTCCCCATTTGTAAAGTTGAAGCATGTCATTGCTTCTCACAACCAAAGATGTTAAGCCTTCATTTTGTTTGGGTGTATTACTTTATTCATAAGGCGAAATCGGCAGTTCCTACAGGAGGTGAAGTTTCAATAGCAATAAAGAATCCATGACCAACAGGCAGAGATTGTTGACCAATGAGTGAATAGTTTTCAACTTAACAGACTCTCTCAATTGCTGAAACTTTAAAATGAAAACTGATAAATCCTGTGTTCAAATCTTTTAAATATCTATACAGAGAGATTGCGATAAGTGTTATGGCCCAAAATATCCTTTTTAAAAATTTTTCACTTCAAAATTAGGTGACTTTCCTCATCTATACTTTTCATTCAGGTGGAAAAAAAATTCATGTTTAAAGACGTATTTAAAGATTTACAGCTAAAAATTAACTGTTTAACTTAATGAATCTGGATCTATTGTCTACAGCTATAACAGTACGAATCTTTTTCAGAGTAAACTGTGTTTTTCTCATTTATAATTTGATATGACATAAAGAAAGCAGTGTAATTAGCAATATTAATGCAGGATTACAGTTTTGGATATTCAAGCTATCAAGTTAGAAAAGGCACATTTTTAATGCAAGGAGAGCGTTGTATTTTAATAGATTAACAATATTTGTGGGTTTTAGCATATGTGTTTTAAACATAGCAAAAATGTACTTTTTTCCGTCTTAAAAGCTAAATTTCCAGCTCTTTTACCCAACCTATCTACTACATATCTATTATATTTTGCTTATAAAAATAAGGGTCTATATTATAATCTCCAGAATTTTTTTTTTATAGATTTTTAAAATCTATCATTTTATAACTGCATACCCCAAAAGGAATTAGAGCTTTGAAGTTCTGACTTTTTTTTTTGTTGTGAGAACGTGGGGGCAGTCTTGGCTGACTATGCTTTTTAGGAAGATTTAGTATTAATAGTGATTGTTAGCTCCTTTGTTGGATATTTATCAAATATTTTGTTTCGCATCAGCTTCCTGAAATTCATTTGGCAACAGCGTAATCTAATTTGATTTTTTTTAATGATTTTAGTTTATTGAGCTACTCTCTTACCATGTGCAATGTAATCTTTTCTCTCTCTTTTTTTTTTCCCTTCTCTTCTTGTTTATCTCTCATTTCTCAGGCTCTGGAATACAGGGGGGGGGGGGGGGAAATGTTTACCTAATAATATCTGATGAAGAGAAGGAAAGTATTTGAGCTAAGAGCAAAATCTCATTGGCGGTTCTGTATATTGGCATTTTATTCTTATCTTACCTTTCTTTAAGTCAGCTTTTTTAAAAAATTTTTTTCGGTATCAGCCGCACATTTTTTTTCCATGATAAACGTTTAGATTTCCCTACAGATCATGTGTATGGTGCTTTTAAAACGGAGATAAAAAATTTTAATAAAAGGCAGGGAGCCGATGTTATCAGTTGGAATGTGTCATTTTAGCCTTGTGTTATCAAACTAGATCAGTTCATGTAGGGTCCACACGACTCCATAGTATACATTACACTGTCTTGTGGCCGTTACACGCAAATACTTGCACGGTACTGGTATTAGATATCCCATGAGAAAGTTGGTTTTTAAATGTCCACAAATTATCTGGTATGGGATAGAGATAGATAGATAGATAGAGACAGACAGACAGACAGAGGCTATGTACAAATGATAAAGTCTTATATTTCAAGTACTTCTTCCACGTGATCACTTTTAAAGTTGAGTGTCTTGAAGTTTTATTTTTAACCAACGCCAAAAATATTTAATTGCCACATCTTGTTACGTGAGAGAAAGACAGAACAAATATTACATGAAAAATAAACAACGTAGGTAGCAATGAATGAGTGACTTTTTGTTGTGTGTGTTGGAGATGAATTTGCAAAGAGGGTGAGCAAGAGTTTTATATACAGCTCTGAACCCAGAGAGAGAGAGAGAGAGAGAGAGAGAGAGAGAGAGAGAGAGAGAGAGAGAGAGAGAGAGAGAGAGAGAGAGAGAGAGAGAGAGAGAGAGAGAGAGAGAGAGAGAGAGAGAGAGAGAGAGAGAGAGAGAGAGAGGGAGGGAGAGAGAGAGAGAGAGAGACTACCGCTCTTCATGCCGAATGACGCATCATCGTGTGTTAAGAACTAAAGTCGCGACGTTGCCCCTGAAAGCTGGATTAGGAGCGATGGCTTTTTCAAACACATGTATAACATAATTTACAGTGCGATGCCGGAAAGATACTAACGTCAGAGCAAAGCTAAAATATAATGGGTGCGCAGGACTGGGGCTAATACCATCATACTCGCAACAGAGGACACGCGTGTGCGGAATCGTTTATACACCACTGTTTCCGTAGCTTTTAGCTTGGAAACCTCTTTCCTTAAAGTTATGACTAGTTATTAGTTTGAAAAATGGATAACTAGTTACGGCCATCATTCAAAAATCATCCAAATAGGGCCTATTACTGTATTAGTATCATACTTGTTCTTTGTTCGCCAAATCTTTAAAATATATTAAAAATATATATATTTTACATTTATTGTGGTAATTTTCAAACGGAAAATGTCGTTTAGGACAGTAATTAAACGCAACCCTTCTGCATCTGTAATAAGAATATGGCGCACCAGGTTAGATTGTATTGAAAACTTCGGGGGTGTGAAACTTGGCTCCTTTTGACTATAAGCGCCGTAAGGCCTTAACATCAACAATTTTTGAAGAATTCGTCATAAATCGTGCAAAATTGTATTTATTTGATGCTAACATCAACATAATTAAAAGAGTGCTCATCAAGGCGGAGCATTGGTGTAAATAATAAATACCAGGAGAAGGTCCGAGGTATGGCTTTTAAGTGTCCACCCTTTATTTTGTTTTTAAACGAATTGATCTCGTATACTATAAGATACACTTGCGTGTAACCTGATATCTCATACTTTGATCGTCACATTCGTGACTTGAATGATGCAGAAAAGATGTAACAAACGAAAAAGATTATCTGTTATGAAATATTTTTAAAGGGACAAAAAGCAATCCAAGCTAATAAGCCATAGAGCTGTACTGTTTTGGATTTTTTTTTCACGTCAGTGGTCGAAGTTCGCGCTGAGAGAAGTCAGTGAGTCAGTTTTGCTTGTGTGGTTCATTGTACAGTGTATACACTCGGTGGTGTGTACAATTATGTACTGACGTGAAGTGGTCGACCAGTGAGAAGTGATGCCCTTATCATGTTTTTTTTTTTTTTTTTTTATCATTATTGTGAGAAGTGAGTGGCAAAGTGTGACGTTAGGTTAAGTGTCTGTGGACCTAGATCTAGATCTAAATCTAAAACTAAAACAACACCGTTGCCTGGTTTGCCCTAAAGCTTAAGAAGAACTTTTCGTTGGACGAATCGCATTGGGCAGCAAGAACTTAAGAATTTCCCACACATTGCAAGGGACATGTTCGAACCAATGTGGGAGTATGTGATAGATACGACTATGGTGTATAGAAGACTAGAATAGTGGTTGCTATCTTTTTTTTTTCCACCATACTGCTAGCCTAGTCAGACGACCACTATGTCTATAGTCGAAACTAATAGAGCCGTTTTTTCGTATCTGCTACTGCCCTGGTTTTTTAATCTCTTTACAGTCGTAGGAGTACGTCTCCTTAAAGTACTTGTGAATTAATCGGAGCTCTTCATTGATAAAGATATTCCCACGTCTTCCATGTACGGTAACAAAGCAACGGTCAAATGCTTGTCCAAATGAAATACACAAGTGTTGGAAATAATCGTCAGGAAATGGGAGGAGATATTTTTTTCTTTTATAATTTTGGAAAGACGTTCTTCCGAAAAAAATATTAGTGACAGAGAGGTATTTTAAGCTACATGTTATCTTGTCTGTGAAAATTAATATCGAAAACGTATCAACCGGTACATTATGCAGCAGTAGAATAGCACCGAATATTTTTAATTATCGCATGGATAAAACTTTTTTTTTTTTTTTCAGAGAAACGTGAAATACCATTTTTAAAAAAAATAGGATTAAGGTAAATATATAGTGACATAAAAACCAGAAATATCTGTTCTAAGTGATACGTATTAGTGTAAGATATAAATCAGTGAATGTCGCTGTGTGCTGTTGAGTTGTTATACATGGAGATTGAATTTTTTTTTTTTTTTTTTTGTAAGAAAGAATAATCGAGCGGAATTTTCTGCTCGACCTGTGTAGCACTGTGTAGCCATACGATAAATTTGCAGATATCAGTCCAACTCGTGTCAGGCTTCACAATTGAACGTTTCTCGACGAATTCGAAACTTGTTTAAAGGAATTTTAGAGCAACACAAAAATACATATATCTTGAAAAGTATTTTGTTGCGACGAATAAAACCTTCTTATTCGTGTTCATATCAGATTCATTAAGAAATTTATATAATTTTAAAGCTTAAAGTGAGTTGGGCCGATAACTGCAATGAAACCGGCCATACTGTGTTAGAACGAATGAAACTGTGAGTGTGACATGTGCTTAATCTTTGTATTTTGGTCCTTTATAGTTTTATTTGCATTATTTCGAGTAAGACTAAGATTTTCTAATTGAACAGTTTTATGGAATGTGTACTACAATAGGGGAATAGTTTTAGGGACATGTCGATTAAAAAAGAAGCATTAATGGTTAAATGAAATGTCTGCGAAATTTAAAGATACATTGACAATGCATTGTATAACTTTCTGGGAAATAATGTTATGGAAGTCTGTATAAAAGCTGAAGTTGTGCTATTTAGAATATATTGTTTGTAAAACCGTAATAATGTTTCTTTGGTATAAGACTGTCATAAATCAGAGGAAGCTAAGAGCCAGTTTGACCTACTTGTAAAATTTAAATACTTTTTTTCAAATTCTTGGTATGAAAAGGAAGTTTTAAAGTTAATTATGATACTGAAATTGTTTCCTGCATTTTTTTTTCTTTCTACAGTAGCAGCTCTTACAGGAGTTGGTCCAGAAACATAACCATGAGTTTCCGTGCTGAGTTTTCTCTCTCCAAGCTTGGCTTTCAAGACACTTGCCGTGAAAGATTTCTCACATTCCACGTAATGTATTTTTTATGTGTAGAAAAACGGGATCATAATAGCTATAAAACTATGGGCTGCCTTACCCATTTGTTTGCCGACTGAAAATCTGGATTACTAGATGAAGTTGGTTTGATTTTAATATTGCCACAGCAGTATAATAAAATATTTGTGTGTGTATGGGGAGGGGGAGATAGTGCAATTTCCTGAGATTTTCAGCAAGTTCTTTTTAGGTTCGGAACACTCTGTTATTGTGAGGTTATGAGTATTAAACTTCTTGTTCACTCAGCCCTTTTTTTATTGGGCAAATTTTTATGAATCATAAAGATCTGGATTCATCTTGTGCAAAATGGGTTTATGTAAAAAAACACTTAAAAATTATATGAGTTAAATGTCGTGGGAAGCAATCCATTACATAAATTATGCAAGAGAAACAGAAGGTTTTTTTGGTTACTGAATGAAATGATAAAGAATTAGAAAGTTTTGGTGAACCCAGTAAATTTTGTTTTGTTTTCAGAAAAGCTTTAACTCTGTACCAAGATATTAGCTTGGTGCTAGCAGAAGTGTACTCTTTATTAAGGCAGTCAAGTTTTTAAGTAATTTGGAATTTAAGAAAATAAATTAGACAAAACCCAACCTGAATTTCTTGACTAAGTTCAGGTTTACTGTACTAAAAATTAATTTAAATAATTACTTTTATTCGAATCTGTCACCGATGCTCACAAAGTAAACTTGGATTTAGTTGTTAAATGGAGCATTTGTTTTTTGCTTCGTTTTGTTTTTAACAGAAAGTTCTTTTGTATGGAAATCATATTTGGTCAACAAAACGTTAGCAATGAAATGCTTAGATTGATGTTGCAGTTTTATTCCACTTCAAGTTGGGCAAGTGGAACCCATCAATAGCCTACTTAAAGGATACATCACAGGTTTTTAAAGTTCCTTATGAGATAAATCATTGATATCTAAGTGTTCCTATGTCTGAGATAACTCAAATTTATGACTTATGACTTGAATCATGAACCTTTATAAATTTCATGTGATAAATATTGCCTCTGCTTATTCACAATTCTGTGAGACTAGGGGTATAAAGCTATAGCAAAATAAGAAGGAACTGGAAATTTTCAGGGGTATCACTGAAGAACAAGAGCTTATCATAATGTCTAACTATGCCTATTGTTTATCCAATGTTGCATACCCTTCCTCAGCCTTGTTAAAGATAATGCCATTCTGGCAGAGATAAAAGACTGCTTTTTCAAAATTCAGTGTGATAAATATCTTTATATTCTTTCTTCTTTCTTTCTTTTCTGCCTGGATACCTTGTGCCCAATGTCTTTGTCTTTTTCTTTTCAGTGGCGGCTACCAGGAATCATTTACGTGTTCTATCGATTTGCTCTGGCTGCCTACACTTTGACCATACTTATACGTGACATCAAACATTCGGATAATTCACTGCACCATGGCCTGGTAGGCAATTTTTATGTATTATTTTTTTTTTTTCACTAACAATGTATTTATCTTTTAAATAGAAGCATATAGATCTAGCTAGACAAATATTTGCTCTGTTTAAAGAAAAGTGCTATCAAAATATCTGGTAGGTATTTTTTTAATTTAAAGGTGATATTGTTTTGTTCACTTTAATTATTAAGGAGGAAATGAAAGATATTGATAGCTCACAGCTGTTGTATATTACATTCAGAAATTATTGTTTTATCGGCAGCTTAGCATTTATATTTGGGCATAGATAGCAGTGCTTCTGATTAGCAGCAGCAGCATTGGAGAGTTATTGTGGATACCTTGGTTTTGTTACAGTACAACAAGGATAACGTAGCACACAGGGTGGAAGAGGGAGAATCCCTCTGTTGCTCAGACTAGCGGTAAATGCTTCCACAAAGCAGAACGTGCTGAAGCCCATAATTTTTCAAGCCTTAACCTGAATTTTACTGTATAGAAGAGATAGAATCTTTTCATTGCTGAGCCAATTTTTTAAATGATCACCCGCAGTTTGGTAAGTTGTTGCATCTGTGCTGCTCAATAAATCAGTGAACATGAGACAGGAGATGAAGGCTCTTTATTTGGTTCTCCTTCAAAGTAAAAAAAAGGTCCGACTTGCATCGTTCTTTGGAGTTTTCACCAGAATTTACAAGCCCTCTGAGAGAGCACCTATCCTGTGACTCTGTGTTGTTAATGTTATGTTCTAGAAAAGTGATAACATGCAAATGCGTTTTGGATCTTAAATTTCTTCATCCATGTTCTGTCACATAAGTTACACTATTTTGTTATTATTCTTAGACATGGTTGGCATACCTCACTGAGTGGACTTACATCATGCTAACTGTATACTTCTGCTACCATGCCTTTGTCACCCTTGCTGTATACAACTCCTGCCAAGGACTTAAGCTAAAGCTTTTGGACAATATGGACTTCACTGAACACAAGTATCTATTTCGGGAGCTTTATGTCATGCCCAATGGTTACCAGCAGGCAAATGTCACAGACGATGATCCAATGGATATTATAGATCGAAGGTTGGTAGTGAGATGTGGTCTTGGTTTGCTTTGCTAATTTTTTTTATTATTTCTCCTTTTTTTTTTTCATTGAAGGGATCTGTTCTACTCTTTTTTTCTTTTTTTCTTTGGTAGATTGGAAGAAAAGTATCAATTGTCTGAAAACTGTTCCTATAAGTTGGATTTTGGAAAGTTTAACAGAGCAGAAAATGAATTTCAACAGATAATACTGATATTTTCATGCATTTTTTTGGCCACCGAGGAGCTTAGAAAAATATTTCATTTTAAATGTGATGTGAGTAACACATGACTCATTTTGATTGGGTGCCAGACTATCAAGGCCTGCGATGTAAAATGCATTTAATCAAGTTCTGACAATAGAATATTTGCAAGGTATTTGGGAAGGCCTGTTCATTCTTTGCCTGGGATGTTTATGGGTGAGGTTGGATATGGCATGAGCAGCAGTTTTATGTGGTGGCAACTGGTCAAGAAGACAAAACATTTAAGTTTGATATCCCTTCACAAGGATTTGATGCAGCAGCAGCATCTGTAGAGTAGATTCAAACATGATATGTTATATTGGGCAGAAAAGCAAATATATAATACAGCAAGAAGCATTGTGAAATGAATTGAAGAGAAATTGAAAGGAAAGGAAAATTTATTTTAAAAAACTTGATACTTTTTTTCTTACTGGTGCTTAAATTTCAAGGAGAACTGAGTTTTTTTTTTTTTTCAAACCACTTAAAAATTGTCATGCACATAGTTATTGGTGTTGACTGGGTCTGGATTTAGTAATAGATTTTCAAAGTTGATAAATTTGTTTTGAAACTGTGGTGTTCTTTATATTCTTTGAAAATAAATCCCAGAGTTCTTAGCTCAGGGCCTGACAGCAATCAGACCAATCAGGGCTCTCCTGATGACGACCCTATGGAAATAGTTGAGCCAAGGTTTGTTGTAGCACGCATGAAAATTGCATGTTGATATCTGGTTGCTTCCAGGTCTTACTTTGGTTTCTTTGGTTAACCACATCATACCTGCTTGTCGTAGTAGTTGTATATTTGCTATTGGTTGATGGGGTAGCCTTCTTTCTCATGCACTGTCACCACAATTCATGGGCTTCTATCTGCTTGAGTAACAAATTTTAGTTTTTATATTCTGAAACCTAACCCTTACTACTCTCTTTCTCTGCTGTTAAGTGAAATATATTTGAACTGCAACTGCAAATTCAAGGTATGTGCATGTATGGGTTATAATTTAAACATTTTTTCCCCATCTGATTTTTACCAAATTATCACATACAGTTGAGTCCAAATAATTCGAATCTGGATAGTTCGAATTCTTGGATATTTGGAAGTCGTTTAATTTTACCGAATATTTCACTATTTAAGCTTTATTAACAAATATCGGTTAGTCCGAATTTTGAAATAAGGATCCGGTTTATTCAAAGCGATTTTGTCGTGACTTTTTTATTCTGACACAATGAAAGCACTTTTCCAGGCTTGTAAAACAAAGTGCTAAGCTCCGCACGGCAAGCAATTGTGGTGTGTTTGTGTGTGTGTGTGCCACCTACGTTACAGGCAAGAGTCTGCAATAAGGCTACGATAGAGAAAGGGGTTAGGCCCTGCCCAACCCCCCTGCACACATGACATTCCTGATCTGCCATCCACATTTTTTTAAAACTCTCTTTCTCTATGTATACTGATAATTTGAGTTTCGCATAATTCGAAGTCCTTTTTTTATCCAAATGTCTTCAATATAAGCGGACTCGGCTGTGCAAGATTTTTACTTCATCTAATGCAGCTTAAATTATAAATCCTCATTTTCATTAAGTTATATTAAATTTTTTACTGAATTTGTTTAGAATTAAGTTTCGCATTATACATGAGACTCTTCTCCATTCCTTTTTTTTTTTTTTTCAATTGAGCATTGTATGTTAGCAGAACCACAAGATGACTGGAATCTGATAAATTAGATTAACACTTCCAGTTGCTCAATGTATTGGCACTCTGTACGTCTCTCTTGTTCTCTTCCCACCTCTTTCTCTTTCTCTCCCTCTCTCTCTCTCTCTCTCTCTCTCTCTCTCTCTCTCTCTCTCTCTCTCTCTCTCTCTCTCTCTCTCTCTCTCTGCCTCTCTCTGTCTTTTTCTGCCTGTTGGTCTCATTCTCTCTTTCCTTCTTTCTCCTTCCCTCCCTTTTCCCTCTCTCTTTATCTGTCTGTCTCTTTTTCTCTCGTGTATACTCTCTCCTGCTTACACTCTCTCTCTCTCTCTCTCACACACTTTCCTGTGTGCGTGTGTGAAAGACTTAATAGAGATATGCCTTTGGTGTACAAGCTTCAAATAGCTTACCTTTGAACTTTGATGCGGTTATATTGTAGCATTTTAGGGCTTATCAAACCCTGTGCTGATTTTCGCCCTTGGTATTTTGGGGCAGTACATACATTTTGAAATCATTTTAGTCGTGACAATTTTTAATTTTTTTTATTCTTTGGAAACTATCATTTGAATTCAGAATAAATTAATTGAAGTATTTTGTTTCTTTGCTTTGATTGATTATTGTATCAATAAAAAATCTACGAATGGTAAAGGTTGGTTACTTATATACTAGCACTGTCTTTTTTATGGTCTTAAAAGTTCACAATGTTGTTTCAAGTTGTGTTCCACGTATCATGTGAACACGAATTTCTGATCTTAAGATCTAAAATGATATGTGCATTGATATAGTTCATTTGATGATTTATATTTCTTTGGAAGGGATTGAAATCAATGAAGTGTGATCAAAAAGTAATTTTACAAATTAAATCAAACCACAAAATGAAATTGGAAGTTAAAATAGCATGACAAATTTTAATCCCATATAGTTCCTAATTATGGTAGAGTTCAGGCTTATCTCATATGAAATTATTTAAATTCTGGGATTAAATTATAACCAAGTCTTTACCAATCAAATAAATTTCACAAATTCTGTGAAACAATCTTCTTGATGCTATAGATATACATGTATATGGAATGTGTTTTTCTTCTTTTTTTTAAATTGGAATTTGCTATTGTGATACTTAAGCAAATTAAAACATGAATTTTATCGTTGCATTCTTCATACTATTTATATCTTTGTTGATTGGATATCTATATCTAATATAGAATGTTAATGTTGTAATGATAACACTTCTAGCCTTCATATTTACAGATGTCCTCTCTAGAAACAATTAAGATTAAAAAAATCCATGATTCAGGTTGAATCAGATTTCTCATGAGATTCAACTTCATCAATTATTCGACAAATTTTTTAGCGACTATAGTTTTCTGGGCTTAATCTCTTTATATGATAGTCTACTTCTCCTGTTTTAATAATACTGTAAAATTAATTGAGGTACAACAATGGTGTCTCTACTTTCCATCACTTTTTGTTACATATTGGTAACGGGAATAGATTATGTTTTTAGCTTTTTTTCTATATTGTCTCAAATAGCTAGATTTATTAGACTTTTTCTTATGTGTTCATTGTTTTTTGATATTTCATTCCTGTTTTGATTGCATTTCTCGCTCTTAATTCAGTTCAATATAATTTTCCAACCTTACAAATATTGGCTGGCTGAAAGGAATGAGAAAAATTAAGTACGCCTTAATATTTCTTGCAATCAGTCCAAATAGTTTAAATGTGAGAATTCTGAATTTGGAAAATTAAACAATGTTTGAAAGTAGATCTATTCCCCCTTTTTTTTCTGGCTCAATAGAGATGAAAATCTTATGTCTCGTGAATGGAAAATTTCATGCAACTTCCCTGAGAAACTGAAAAGTGCTTTGTTCCAAATATTGACCCTTTTTTACATTATTTAACCAGCTTACTGAGAGCTGTATCTGAAACATTTGATTTAATGCAAAACATGAATAATTAGTAACTGAATTATTTTGTCCGTAAATGATTCTTATCCAGTGGGCAAAATTAAAATGTGTTAATCTCATATTGTTTGAGAGAGATTAGACATACATATTATACATGATAAAAAAAAAACTATTATAATTCCTTGTTCAATAACTTCACTGAGAAGCTTAGTCTCAAAGCTAACTTCTCATTTCTCAAATTATGATCCTAAATTTGTGAGCATAAGATGATTTTATGTGAGGAATCTAAGTGGATTTGCATTTTCCTGTGCAAAACCTGCACAGGAAATCCTCTTTCTGATCCTTTTTTTTCTTCAACCATTTTTCTTTTCAGCTTAAACTACTTAATTTGGATGCAAAGAAACCATTAGTGGCTGTAGATTAACATTTATGTAATTAACATACACAAATTCTATATAGTTAATTTTTTTTTGGTTGTCTTCTCATCTCTCCATCCATAAGCATGGTGGTTTGAAGACTGCCTATTTAACTTTAATTTTGTCTTTATGTATCATAATATCCTTTTGAAGATGATGAAATAAATATTGAATTTTTTAATTTTTATGCTTTGCAAATCTAGCGTATTGTTTAATTGAAAGACTTGTATCAAACTTAACATATGCATTCATTTAAATATGCCCTAAGATTCTAACTATTTTTTTTTCTTTTCAAACTTCCCCCTTTACTCTCTTTCATTGTAAATTGTCAAGTAAAATTATTATATGAATCTACTTGAATTTGTCTATGTATTTAACCTATTGTGTTCTGTCTTTTTCTCGTCCTTTCAGTGACAAAATTCCATGGTACCTCAGCTTGTTATGGATCCTCTTCAGTATTACCAGCGTATTTGCCTTTGTTGTGTCCATTGGGTTCTGGACCCTGCTCGCTCCTGAGATTGGCGTATCATATCTCGTCAGTGAACAGAATCTGCAAATCCACTTGATAAACAGCATCCTGGTTCTACTGGAGCTGAGCCTAACGGCAATACCTGTGCGCCTCTTACATGCTATTTATCCCTTTGTGTACGGGATGATATACGTCCTCTTCGCATTGATATACTGGTCAGTAGACCACAAGAATGTGGTTTACCCTTTTCTGGACTTTGGCAAGTCACCAGGCATAACTGCTGCCAGCATCCTTGTCATTGGTTTTGTTGTCATCCCTTTGCTACAGCTGCTTATCTATGGGTTATACAGGCTAAAGCTTAAATTATTTCACCACTTCTGCTGGAACTGAAGGACTGCTGGTTTCACAAGATGTATACAAGTGTGAACATGTTACCAAGAGCACTGATAATCTCATGTTGATAGGAATTTAACAAAATCCTCGCTTCTGCCTTCAGGCTTCTTTTGCCAAACCAGATCACTCTGTTCTTACTTTTTGTGAATGAGCCCAAGAGCATGGCTTAAGTTTTTCAAGAAATTTTTAAACCTAGAGAGACTCAAAAAGTATTTCATTGAATACAAGAGAGGATACATAGTTTACCACAACATAAGCTTTTGTTGAGGAGTATGTGGTAAAATGAATGAAGATCTGCATTTAACTTTACTTTTAATGCTTGTTTTAATTCCTATGATTTACAGTGCATCTAGAATTCTTTTACAATGTTTGATTGGCCTCTGCTAAGATCTTGCTTGGACTAACACAAAAATGTTGCACCTACTTGTGCTGTGTATTTTGATTTTCTACTATTCCATTGGTGCTCAAAGATATTTTTTAGGAGTGCCAACTTGAAAGAAAATCTGCAAATCATATTATGTTTCAGATTATTGGTGTATGGAAAACTCCAAGGCCAAAACCTTTTGTGTTGGCTCCCAGAAAATCTTAAATTAATTTGATTGCTCTCTCATGGATTTCATACACTAGATATTCTTTTTTTTTTTATCTTTGAGGCATTTGGACTTTTGCAAGCCTTACTGTAAATCATTGAGCTTATACTCTAAGGTAGAAAGGAAATATAGTGCTTAGAAAATTATCTCAGTGAGTCAGAATTATGACTATTGTAGTTAAATTGATATCACCTGTATATGATGTGATATGTGCTTAATATTTCATCTCAAAGCTGAAGTGAAGATATATAAAGATCCTGTAATAGATATGAATGTAGTCCAGTCCGGTACACATCATATTTCAAAATGGCCTTATATGCTAGACTTAAATGCTTTCTGTTTTATATTAAGTGATTTCAATTTTTATCTATTTACACAAATTTATATCGAGTGAATGACAATTGATACACATGTTTAAATCATGACACTCAGAAGCAGGACCATCAATCTTGAGTATAATGGAAATCAAAAATAGTTTTGGCAAAGATTATGATGTTTTTTGCAAAACAATGTAGGTATTTTCTGGGGCAATTTCTCCCATCAAGGTGAGATAAAGAATGAAAATCATGGAAAAATGAAAAGGAGTTAACAAAGATTTTTATATGCAGGCATAAATATGCTGTTCTTATCTTTTTTGTCTTTCATGTGTTCAAAGGACCCAGGATTATTGATTTTCTTTGGTAGAAAAAACAGAAAAGATAAAAAGTTTTTGTCCTCAATTTGCACACTATAAAATTTTAATGCTTTCCTCTTGGTTTGTAATTTAAAATCTTATATTTCTGAAATATCATTCTTGAGTGTTCAAATCATGTTTGTCTTACATTTTTGGTAAATAGAAAGTAAGTGTTAGATGTAGCATTTCAGAGGACCTCACATTTTTTATCTTCTATTGTTGCAGTTGATACTTTAGTTTACTTTTCACATATGTTTGAATTACAAGACTAAGAACTCCTCACATTTTTTAAAATCATCCAAAGTTTAAATTTTTAAAATCATAAGGTTAAGGACATTCACTTATCATGAAAAAAAGAATAAAAAACAAAAGGCATTCTACTGAAGCAGCATTTGTCAGAAGTCTGAAAAAATGTTGTACACAAGATATATTTGGAATTCATCCTTTTCATACTTTTGAACAGTTCAATCCTTTCTCAGTGGTTTGGGGTACCTCACCACATCTTATTTATTCCCCCTTTCATTCAGCAACACTTATATATTTCATTGTTATGAGGGTTAGCTTGAAATATAAGTTATTGGAATAAAACAACCGCCTCAGTTATTAGAATTTGAGGTGCACAAATATTGTTTCAGAGATTTCGACAACAATTGCAATTTATACTTGTAATAAAGCAAACAAAAAGTAAGGAAAAGAAAATTAAGTAGCATAAATTTACAGTACTTTACATACAGATTCGTTCATTCAAAGCGCTCAGGGTTCTTTGACTACTTATACCTACATCGAAGCTTTTTTGTATATATATGCTTTACAAGAGGTAAACAACAAAGGTTACAATTTTTAACCAAAAACCCCAACACGTTTTTGCTGACTTTGTTCTCTCTCTCTCTTTCTCTCTCTCTCTCTCTCTCTCTCTCTCTCTCTCTCTCTCTCTCTCTCTCTCTCTCTCTCTCTCTCTCTCCTCCCCCCTTTCTTTCTTTTCCCTTCCCTCCCTCTTTTTCTTCTCTCTCCCCCCCCCTCCCCCCCACACATATACACTAAAAGGTCTTCCACCAATTTTTTTTCTTTTAGATCTGTCAGTGTCAGAAGTCTTTTCACTAGTTGGAAAAGATTTAGGTTCTGTCTAAAGGTAGAGAAAAATTAAAGATGGAAGCTAACTAATTAGTTAATATAGTAACTAGATTTATTGACAAGGCAAGGTTAAACTAGCCTTGAGTTTGAGTGTGGCATGTTTAAGGTCAAGGTCACCCTATGTTTTATAGAAAATTAAGTTCTGAATTTAATGTTCCGTAAATTAGTCATTAAAACATGCCTGCTCAAGCTCTTGTTCTATTTAGATACCCCATAAATTACTTAAAAATTATAGAAAGGGAGAAAATCTTAGAAAGCAAATATGCTTGATAGTATAGTTGATACTTAAAGAAGTAATTTTTTTAATAATTTTTCAACAATATCCAAGCTACACATTCATTTGTCTTTCAAGTATAAAGTTAGATTAAAAAAAAATTAATCGGATTCAAGTATATATTTGAATTACTGGTATATTAACATTGTTCTTGGAACGAACAAAGGTTTATTTTCCAGATTCTAGCTATCCTTTCTCTAAATATTTGTTGATGATCACTTAGAGATACAGAAATTCAAATTGTCTGTGTCTAACATTAAAAAAAATGTCTTTCCAAATGTGTATAAATTTACATTAATTTTGTGCCCAATCAAAAACAGAGAAATATTGCTACCTTTTACTGATCAGTGATATATGGCTTGGTCCTTATGATGTTTTATTTATGAAATTAAATTTAAATGTGTTATATTTGTAATATTTTATGGAGCCATAATTTACATCCAGCATTTTATGAAATTGTTCATTGTTGCCATGAAGATAAAATCCAAGTTGATCTTAGGCATTCCATCCTAAATTGCTTACTTATAACATGTATAATTTTCCATAACAAATACATGAACGTGAAGTATGTACAAGGGCAATAAAAATGTGACTAGGGTTACATTGAATCATTTTTAAACGCTGATCAAAATGAAACAGTTTTTCCATTGGTCAAACTTCTGAAAACGAATGTACTTCACGAGCAGTTCCAAACCAGTTCAATCCACTGCTAAATCAGCAATCAGAGCAGTAGAAGATGCAGATGGAACAGATTCTTGATAGCAATAAAAGCTTGAAGCAGGTTTCAGAAGATCATGTCAATAAATTAGTCAAAGGACATTTGCTCTCTCACGTGACAATATATATTTACTGTATATTTATAGTACTGTATTTAAGATATAATTATTCACATACCGTATTCCCTCCATTAGTAGCGCCATAGCTAATAAACGCCCCTTCCCATCCAAGCAACACTTAAAAAACACCACTTTCGAGACAAAAGATTCTTATTAAACTCAAACTCAAAACATTTATTAAGCGATAGATCTGTTGATAACAACAGACAACACATGTAAACAATGAATGACTATGATACTGCAATTGTCATCTCAAATTGGGGATGTCAGAGTCAGTACTAAGGCGTCTGAGGTTAATGTCCTGGACTATTTGCAGTCCTCGTAGTCATCGGACTCGAATGACGCGTCGCTTTCTTCACCCAACCATGGCACTCTAAAAAAACTAACTAGAGAGGGGGGGAGGAGGGCGGCGACGGCGGAAACGGCGGCACTTTGTCTTTGAAGAAAGTCATCCAAAACATTCCTTTAGACGCACTTCCCTCTTCATTTTCACGCGCCCGGTGCTACTATTGGAGCGAATACGGTATATATATATATATATAAAAATATATCTTAATTTTTTTTTTCGAATTTTGAATGTTTTTAATCAATGCATACTGTTGAAACTGAGGCAAATGACAAAATGTGTATAGATTTACTCTTCTCAGGTTCTAGTCTAGTTTTTAAAAAAAATATTTAAGAACAATGACATAGTATCAGTATTCAATCCATATTCTCATAGAACTTAACTTAATTTTGTTTCTTTTTTAGTCAAAAGCTGACAGTATGTATAATAGTGTAATACCAGTGTTTTTCTTCCTAGCACAAAAGTTTTACAGTCTCAAGTGGCCTTATAGACATAGGAAATATACACCAATCCATTCTTATATTGGTTGGCAGGAAGATATTTTTCTCAACACATTTATTTATACATTTTTTTTAAATCAAGCTTATTTTTATGCAATGTTTATGATTATATCTTTGATAATTATCTAACAAATTTATAAGATATTTGTGGGGAACATGACCTGAAGGTTTCCCGTTACACAGTGCTGCTTATGGGGGTGTACATTCCTAAATTTTTATACTTTTGATCTACATTTCAAAAGCAACTATTGCAGCACCATTAGACATTTGGATAGATCTATGCTGGTTGGAATTCTCCTAGTATCATTGGATTTTCTAATCCATAATGATGAGGAACTTACTAACTTACTTTTACGCTGAAGCAAAAGTTATCACTCTGTAATATTTATAATTATTATGTTTGTACTGGCCAAATTCACCAGTTCTAAAACATTCCTGTATGAAATTATAATCTGTTTTATCTCCAGATACATGTGTGAAAACATTTAGAGTTTATAGAAGTATAAGATTCTTACAAAAATGATCAGTATTGCAGGATGAAAAGCAAGATTTTGCTAGATATTTCTATCATCCAAAAAAAAAAAAAAGGAAGAAAAGAAAAATAAGATAACCTTAGTTTTAGAAAGAATAGATAAAGAGACCACTAAAGTGTGCATTTTAAGTTGTATCATTTTAATTCAGAGCAATGCTAAACATATTCAGTTTCCTAATTCTAGGCTGAGATCTAAATTAGAGTGTTCATTTGGCTGTTTTTTTGTTTTTGAATATTGGTATATAAATTTGAATACAGCTGGCTGGGTGTATGTTGATTGACTCAGTTGGCAGTGTATGTTGATTGACTCAGTTGGCATAGCCTCTCAGCCTTTTGGGCAGTGAGCTTTTGTCATTGAAGTTGAGAATAATACGTGTACATGTACATACTTTTGCTAAAATTGGTTTTAACAAGATGGTGCCTCTGCGGAATTTTGAGAAACACATGCATTAAAACAAAAAAACAACAAACAAAAATAGTGTAACATTATATTTGAATCGATCTTGTTTTGAATTGATCATTCATTTTTCCCCCATTTGATTTCTTATTTTCTTTTAAAGGATCATGACAGAACATGTTTTTTTCTTTTTCGTTTTTGTTGTTTTAAGTAACTATCCTCAAAGTTTGTTTAAGTTTGGTTTGATCTTTTAATCAACCCCAATGAGCCTTGGAAGCAATAAACGCTTACAAATCTTGCGTGCTATCTCAATATCTTGACTACATAAACATAATGTTTTAAGATTGAGCAGAAAGCAGTCGGTTGCCAGAACCACACTTATTTAAAACATGGATGAACTACTAGAAAAGTTGAGGTCCACAACTTGATAATAGCATAAAAATAGTTTAAGTTCTTTGCTGATTCAATATCCCTTTAAATTACATGCAAACAAAACGTCATTTTTTCGTTTAAGAAACCCAAACGTAAAAACCGTTAGGGCCAATGAAATGCGAATTTTGAAAGATTAAATGTAGGTCGATTAAGAGATAAAACAATTAAAATTAAAATAAAAAACATAAGCGATGTTGTAAAAAAGGATATACCATAATATTCCATAGATACTGACATTGTCATGGCAGAAAAACAGATGTACCAATACACTTGTCTATAATGCAGCTTGGAACTTGGAACAAAAATTCTCGAAAGCAAACATTAGTCAAAACAAGCAATGTCCACTTGGTCGTAAATCCAACTGCCTTCGTAGAATGCTAAATTGCACTCAGCAGTCTTAATCTATAAGCACAGCGTTCAAACCAGTAACTCAACCTCTCGGATGTTCATTATATGGGAAATCAGCTTATTCTGTATGTTTTCCCAATCTATTTAAAGATGGCTCTACACGCTTATTAGACCGCAACAAAAAGTACCGAAAGTTGCAATGCCTCGCCGAAATTCATAGCTGCGCATTCAGTTTTAACCTAGACGATAATGAATGTTTACGACAATCTACAAATAGGCTTGGATTTTACAAAATTTGCTAAATTTTTAGGCCTATTCTTATTTCGACATGAGATAGTTCTAAAGGTTTTTAAGTCCCCTAAGTATCTCTCGTAGCCTTAAGCCACGGCCAGGGTGGCGAGGGAAATTTTCTGAAGGTTTACCGTACCCTCTGGTTGCTTACCAAGCTTACTGTGGCCTAAGTGAAAGCCTGCTTGCCTGCCTAGGCAAACAAACTAGGCCTGTTTTGACTTCACCGAAGTGAAAAACAGTGCATGCCATCGTCTGGTGAAAAATTTCTGTTATTGGATCACATTGTTGCTGTTGTTTGTGAAAAAAACAAAACAAAGAAGGAATACAATCCATCCCATAAAAGAGAAAGAAGACAATAGGATGAAGATTACCATTTGTTCAACGGCCACAAAGAGGATACAGCATGGTTTCAGGAACGCACTAGGAATGGCTAAAGATACATTTGAGTAGAGAAGATTAAATCCCGATTCTTCAGAAATAGCTGCAATAGTTAGATCTGACTGTGCAAGAGAAAACAATGATTAAACTGTATAACTCGGAGGGTATTAATTGTTGATATCAAAATTGACATATCGGTCACAATTACGATAGTAATTACTATGATGATTATCATCAAAAACATCATCAACATCATCATCATCATCTTCTTCTTCTCCTCCTCCTCTTTCTCTTCCTCCTCTTCCTCATGCTCCTCCTGCTCCTTTTCTTCTTCTTCTTCTTCTTCTTCTTCTTCTTCTTCTTCTTCTTCTTCTTCTTCTTCTTCTTCTTCTTCTTCTTCTTCTTCTTCTTCTCCTGCTTCTCTTCCTCCTGATCCTCCTGTTCCTCTTCTTTTTTTCTTTTTCTTTTTCTTCTCCTTCTTGGTCTTTACGCGTATAGGCTTCATGTGTCGCTGCATGCACTTTCACGCAAAAATTACAAAAAGTGTTCCAGGAATTCAGAAACAGCCCAAGACAGAAGATAAGCCTATATTCTTGTGTCATGGATTGATTTCGAGGGCTAAATTAAACAGCATGTATGGATGGACGGGCTATTTTTTTTTTTTTTAAACTAGACATGGCGTTTACTCTCCCTCCCTCTCTCTCTCTCTCTCTCTCTCTCTCTCTCTCTCTCTCTCTCTCTCTCTCTCTCTCTCTCTCTCTCTCTCTCTCTCTCTCTCTCTCTCTGTGTGTGTCTCTTGATAGTTGTCTGACCATGCATACAAGGCTTCTTCTCAAAAAGTATCCTCAAGATGTAATTGTTTATGCATGTATTATTTTTATTTCCTTTACAATTTGCTCAGCCACAAAGTCAAAATTAAAAATGTGTTGTTTTAACTTTTCTAGACATGAAAATAAAATAACATTGAAGAGCATTCCGTGCCACAAAACAGCTGCGTTTTCATGTCTGAGTCTTTTACTTTTTGTAGTAGCAGTTACAGCCCTTGAAAAAAAAGACAACAACAAACAAACAAACACCTTTTTTTCAAATAACTTAGTGGTCCAAGAACCAAAGATTCTAGAATTTAATGATATCAGACAACTATGACTTGCATAAATCCTGTAACGACCATCGTTGCTCCCAAAGCAAGTGAAGTTTTAGCACAATCACTAAGTTTCAATCCACGACATAGATCCCAATACATAAGGGGGCTAAATTGTTATCGTTCAGGTTTGATGAACCGATCCGCAAAGGAACTTTTTTTAAATTTAAGTTAAATGTTCTACGTTTTCTTCATTTTTAGGATTAGAATTTAAATATAAAAGAAAGATTGTTTCAGACCTGGCAAAGCCATACTGACTCTAATATTCTTAACCCACCACCATCGATTACAGCAAAAAGACCACACAGCCTCCTTTAAAAAAATATAAAATAATAATAATAATAATAATAATAATAATAATAATAATAATAATAATAATAATAATATGTCAGAAGAAACAGTAAAACCTCCAACTTTATCTCAAAGCAATGGCCAATGCGACCAGTTAGGTCATGTAGTAACGAAGGCAAAATCCAATCAGCTTAGTTCCGAAAAAAAATTAATTAAACTTAAAAGTAAAAAAAAATTAATATCAAAGAAAAAGTATAGAGCGTCTGATATCCAAACCCGTACAAAAGTTTTCCTAAAAAACTGCAAAATAAAAAG
>JAWDGP010000740.1:605000-700000 GCA_033675545.1 Elysia crispata | reverse complement strand
AACAGCCATCAACATAATTATAGCTTTAAATAACTGTGCGGCTAAAAATTCCCTCAACTGTTCTTCTTCTTCTTCTTCTTCTTTTTTTTTTACGGTGCTTCACAACTATTCACAAAGCTCAAATGCGACATTCAATTTTAATTGACCTTACTACTACTACTACTACTACTACTACTACTACTACTACTACTACTACTACTACTACTACTACTACTACTACTACTACTACTACTACTACTACTACTACTACTACTACTACCACTACCACTACCACTACCACTACCACTACCACTACTACCACTACCACTACTACCACTACCACCACTACCACTACTACTACTACTACTACTACTACTACTACTACTACTACTACTACTACTACTACTACTACTACTACTACTACTACTACTACTACTTCTACTTTTATTATCGTTATCAGCTCACTTTAGGTTAATCCTATTTTTTTTAAGTTCTACATTTTGTTAAACAAGTCCTCAATTTGACTCAAGCATTACACATTCTTTTGATATAATAATTATGTGGAAGATCTTCTAGGTATCAGCCATATATAAATTTCAACCCTTAAAATCCTCAGGTCACCTAGGACTTTGCCACAGACAAGTTGAAGTGTTTCGAGGAATCTTCCAGGGTCGCCCCGGAACACCAACTGGTCAGACTTTCCTAGAAGCCTACATGGCCCGCTTTGACCTCAGTGTACGATTCCTACTTCAAGCACTTTTGAACATGCCCAGGGATATTTACCAGAAACTCGCACAGAGCCTGTGGACTGCTGCTCTCCTCAACAACAGCCAGTATTATATAGATCTACGTCGCATGGGGAGAATATAAAAGTTAGTAGTGTAAAAAATGTACAATTCTGATCTGGAAATTAAAAAAAATGTAACTTTCCTTTACAGGTTACTTAGTCAGTATTACACAACCACATAATCGTAATATGTATTTAGTTTTAAACAAAAAACAACAACAACAACAACAACAACAAAAGAGAAAGATAATTACAATAGATGCGATGATATTTTGTATGGCAATCAATACTAACAGCATTTATAATGTTATGCATATGGCAACCTTAAGAAATTATATTTTTTGTTAACTTGGCAATTGTGAATTTGTTGAAAGCTCTATAGAATAGAAAACGTCTCCCACCCACTTCATTCTATAAACACAAATGTGTTCGATTTTCATTGAAAGCTCTTTTTTTAAAGATGACAAATAAATCTAGATTTTCAGCTGGAGAAAAAGTTCATAATTTTCATCCCTACATTTGAAAAAAAAATGTTTAACTTAAGTTATGTCAGGGCTATAAATATTTGTAGGGAATCATGAAGGACCATGTTGTGTTATTCTGGCAATCATTTTCCTTCCACAATTTTGATCTATTATTGCTTTCAATCCTTCTGTCCCTTTTCTTGTCTTTTTCCAATCTATTAAAAATTCCTCCCAAGTGTTCCTTTACAAGGTTATGCGGGTATGAATCAAGCATATTTGAAGCTTTACTGCCTTGCTGGAATTTGTAAGTACTCATTTATTTGTACCAAGATCTAGATGATTTTGAGTGTTTCAAATGATCTTTTATGTTGATTGACTCTTTAGGTATATATTTTATTTTTTTTTCATTGTGCCTTGATGAGTTTTCTGCATACCATTCCACTTATCACAGGAAAAAAGAAATTAACAAACCTCAATACTCTGCCTCTTTCTTTGTCATGACATGGTTGGAAAAGAAACTTAGCTTTTTAAAACTTCGTTTATGAATTATCTTTTTTGCTTGGGCTTTATTTCTGACTGTTTTAATCAATTTCTTTGTTGTCCAATATGATCGGAGCATTTACACTGACTTCACTTTTTTATGGTCTGCTCCCTGATTGTACAAAGTTTTTCCCAATGCGTTGAGATAGACTCAATATAGCATGGGGTGCACTTCTTCTTTTCTTGGATACATAATGTTTTAATTATGTATTTGTTTGTTAAACCAGATTTAATCATTTGTTAAGCTTGGTGCACACCTCCACTCAAAAGTGACAGTTTCTTGGTTTCTTAAAATGAATTATTAGTAGGGTGCTTTTGGACTGTTTTCATTTTTTCACATAGTCATTTTTTTGCCTTGATGTTCATCAAGAGGATTAATGTTTTCAATTGATGTCATATTCTGAGGATTCATATCATCCCTTTTGGCACATCTTGAAATAAGATTGTCAGCCATACTGCAAGTTATTATTTCCTCGACTTTAATTCATAGATGTCCGTCTAGGTTTCTCATTATTACTTAAATGTTGAGAGAGAAAAAAATCTGTGAATAATATACAATATTGTTTGACATCTCGCTTTTTTAAACGTTTTTAAATGTGTTGATTTCGTTGATTCATGGTGCTGGTGGGTGATTGTCTGGTCAGTTATTGTTTAATAAAACCCAATAACAACAAAGTGATCTCATTCTTTTTGGATATCAAAACTTAAGCCTCTATCGAGCAATGCAGGAGAGAAAATATGAGACCCTAAACTGACCTATCCACAGTGTTGGGCTCAAACCTACAGAAAGGTTCCTGTTATTAGAACCTGTTTTTTAACAACTCTTTAGTCTTTTCCATTGTTTTCTAGTGTGCCATAGAGTGATTATCTAAGCATGTCATGATCTGTCAAATGTATTTTCAATGTTGTCCCTTTCCTCTCCATAAATTCATATAGTTCTTTCCTCTTTTTCAGATTTCCTTTCGTTTCTGATTTGAACGATAAAGATTTTCAAAAGTATTTTTGTTGTGAATGATCCTTCGGTGCAGTTCTCTCAGAATTACCCTACATGTAAATTTTATCTCTTTCGCTATGAAATGGATTTAGAAATGTCAGTTAGTATTTGCCCTATGTTCTAAATTTTTTTGGTTATTACAATATGATATTATTAATTCCATATGCTCAACCTTATGATTTGGCTGCTTTCATTTCCCTCCTTTGCTGTTCTAATTCCATCGTGCATAATTGGTAACATGGCATTTCATTGTCTTCTTGTCTGTGATCTTCAACAAATTTGTTTATACTATTTTATACTCTGCTTCTCTAAGTAATTTTTTTTCAAGCATATCTTTTCACTCAGTGATTATATTTTTGTTTTTCACTAAACTGGAAGTGAGCCACGCCCACGCTTCGCCATAAACTAATGTTTATGTACTCCCTGAAACAAGGGGATTTATGTCTTTTAAATGTGTCTGACCCCCTCGGATCTTTCAATATAATCAGATTTTCATTAGAAGTGAATAAATGTTTTTATTAATACTTTAATTGTTTCCAATATGTTCATGCTGTACTAATTCATTAGATAAAGATGGCATGGCTATTTGGTAAACATTATGTAAATAATTATTTTAATTTTATACAAATTTAATTATAGATACATATATTGAAATGTAAATATTTTAATAAAATTATTTTCAATACTGTTATGTTTTTTTTATTCATGTTTAATCAGTAAAACTGTCGAAATGTCTTGTAGAATTTCTGAATGTGTGTTGGAAATTATCTCAACTGAAACACCTCATGCTCAGGTGTCTGTTACTGTTACTCTTGCACTTCGATTAATTTAAAAAAATGATTTTAACATTTTGACACTGTTTTTATGGAATCAATAACAGATCATGGGTGTTTTTATTCCACCGAGAAGCAAAATTTTTAACAAAATCAAATGGAAAAGCAATTTCAAATGAAAAGAGTGCAGATCAAAACCCAACAAAAGAAATAAATCTCTGTTAAAGCTGGTCCTAAAACTTGCCTTAGTGGAAAAAAAATTTTGCCATCGTAAATTTTCTCTCTTTTTTCTATTTACTGCTACTACTTATTTTCTCCTTATTTGGTTTTAATCCATACTGTCCTCGTCCTCCTCGTTCTAAACAGTATCACAATGATACATCTCAGAAACCATTGAAGGGATTTGCATAATCTATTTTACACTTAAATCATGTGGATATTTCCTAAAAAACTATGAAACGATTTTATAAAAAAATAAATGATAACAAGAGAAGAAAGAAAAAAAAGATAAGATGGTAGGCTCAGACAAATCATAAAGAAATATACTCAGAATCTGAATGTAAACTCAGTGCTTAGTTTAGACATAAAAAAAAAGGAATATTTTATTTTTAATCAATATAATTTTATTTTGTTTAACTGTCATCAGATTTAAATTTATTTCAAAATGTAAGATCAAAGGTAAATCTTACTTTTTGCAATGTGGTCTGCGTCTAAACAAATATCGCATGCATGGCAATGGACACACATATACAAAAATAGTTTAACCTCATATGTTCAGGCAGCAATGTATGTCCATAATAATTTACTGTGGTGTAAACACTTTTAGAAAAAAAGAACCTAACCTCTAGGTTCATTTTACAATTGGCCTGAAACAAAAAGAAGATACTCAATGTTTGTGAGGTCTTAAATCTTCAAAGCTTGAATAAAAATAAAGTTTACCCCTAAATTTATACAACAAACAAAGGACACTCCATGTTTGATTTTTTTTTTTAAAGCTTCTTCTCTATGGCTGTCTCATAATCCATATATGGCTTATTTATTCTTCATGTTTAGCATTGTCCCATAAGACACAGAAAAGAGTTTGATGGATTGTTGAACTATCTCGCTTTGCTATGTGAGTGTCTTCATTTGAGAATATTTTTCTTGGCATAAAAAAAAATTAAGATTATGTATGTCTGTGTTCAGGAGTCTTACAAAATCAATAGTATTGATGCACAATAATAGTCTACTAGTCTGGAAACAACTATGGCTAACAAAGAAATCTACATGACGGTTACATTTGCCCATCTTGATTTTGATCAATGCAACCCATCTTATGTAAAGTTAAGACAATCCACGAACTTTGGTGCTTCAGGCATAGCAAAAAATTTTTCTTATCCCCTGACACAAAAATAAATGTATGTATTTATCAACACTATCTACATTGTGATAGATCTAAGGTTGAAAGCAAAATTTCATATAAGGTTGGAAATTTTGTTCTTGACAACACAGTAAAAGAAAAGAAAATTTTCTGTTTACTATGGAACCGAACAGTATTTCTCCTATTGCTCTTAAAAAAGTTCACTCAATTCCATTTTGACACTGAAGAGGGTGGTACGACTGAAGGTAGACTAAAGCCATCTTTTTATGCAACATTCTGAATGGGTGGTAGAACTGCATGTCTATCTGAGCCTGGTCGACTGGCAGAGCCTGAGCGGTGAGCTGAGAGAGGGCGAGGATGAACGGCTTCTGCCCCAACACGTGAGCGGGAGTTAGCCGAACTGTAGCCCTGCTCATCAATGAGCTCTAAAGGATTCACCTTCTCTGTTGGCAACAACCCTCGTGATCCACCTCCACCAATACCATCTGTAGCTCCGCCACTATTTCCTGCATTGTTTGTTGCATTAGGAGTGTTGGAACCAGCCCCTCCCTTTCCTGCTCCTCCTCCTTTGCCCCTTCCTTTGCCACCCTGTTGAAGCTCAGTGGCTGAGTCAAGGTCAGACAGGTTAGTGCTAGAGCTTGCATCACTGGAACTTGAGTCTGCCGAGAGAGGCCTAGTGCCAACCCCTACACCAACTGCTCCGACCCCAACACCTCCGGCTCCAACACCACCTCGTGGAGTTTGATGCTGGTGCCCTCCCCTAGTGGTAGTGGCTGTGGCAGATGTAACGGTGGTCTGTTGCTGCTCACCAAGTGGTGCCGATAAGGCTCTTGCTTCAGAGCCTTGCATTGCTGCGTCATCTCCTAGACCAAGCTGTTGATCTACTGACTGAGGGGCAGTCTTTGGGTAGCTGTAAGAGGAGGCAAAGTGAGAGAATTAAAGTTGAAGATTCTATATCAATTTACAAATCAATGTTCATTAAAAAGAAGATGGTACTTTGCTAAATTTTCCATCTTCTTCATTTGTTTATTGCCGCCTTCATGTTTTGATACTAACAAAACCAACTACAATATTCAATTAGTAATTAGAAAGAAATGACATTGAAGCTAAAACAGATCCAGTTTGAAAGGGGATATCAAACCAATAAAAGAGATCCTGACCACATCGAGGAATTTTAAAAAAAATTGCAAGTGCCCTTTTAACAATGGAATAGCCAAGCTTAAAAATCAGATATTCTTGAATATGATCCAAGGAGAAAATGCCTTGCCATAAAATTTGAATTGAAAAATAAATGGATGAACCTTAAACTACCCTATCAATTCTTTCAGTAATTTCTACTTCAAAAGTTTGGATTGTAAGGGTACAGCGAAAAAGGATATTTTTGATGTGAAATCTAAGATTCTGCAATGAAACATTACATTGTTTGGCACCTACAGCAGATGCCCCTCCAGGACATTGCAGGAATGTAAATCTTGTTTATTGCTGTAGAGATTTAACCCTCAATGTGAAGGAATGATCATATTTTTTGTGGAGGTTACAAATATATTCTGAGTAACTAATTGAGATCCTTACTCACTGATGATTGAAATGTATGCATTTCAACAAGTAAGTCTCACCTTGTGAGAAGTTGCTCATACAATGGAGGGACATAGCCTGAGACCACATCTTTAGCAGCGCTGTGACGTCTCTTGATTGATTCCTCTTCCTGTAAATGTAAATGTAAAAAAAAAAAATATAAACAGCTTAGATGAAACAACGCCCGAAAGGAAAATACATAAGAGCTTTGTACATCAATAATATCAAGGAAGCTGAAAAATTTTCAGGGTCTAACCTGATACATAAAGTTCTATTCATAACAAAGCTTGCTGAAGCAACGCCTCATTTTATTTCACACTTTAATCTAAATAAATAAACTGCACAGACTTCAAATATCAAGAAAAATTGTTATTGGCATAAAGCTGCCCCATAGAAGGGACTTAAAAGCTCTTACTTGAAAGGCAAATCAAAATAAGATGTTTGGTTTATACCCACCACAATTCCTCTACTGAGCGGTGCACCTGAGCCAACCCTAGTGGTTCCTCTCTGTGACAGACTGTCGGGAATGCTGGGTTTGGACCATGTTCGGGCTCCCATCTGGTTGGATGATGCTGGCCCACCAACTCCACCAACACCACCAACCCCTCCCACACTGCCTACTCCACCCACCCCTGGGACAACTCCAAATGGTGTTTGAAATGCCTCTGTAGCCTCACGGGTGTCGGTGATGGTGTATGGAGCAGCAGTAGAGGCTGGGGTGGTGGCACTCACACCCAGATAGTCCATCACAAGCCTACGGATTTGGCGATAAGCCTCTGATATGTCGTCTGCAATGGAGACAATAGGAACAAAGGGGTAAAAGGAAATTCAAGGCTAATATGTGTTAGAAAAAGTTTGATAAGATAAATGGTAGTCACTGATCCTGATTTGTCAATCTTGCCAGAAAATTCATGCTCTCTTCTCTAAACGTATTGCTCCACTCTTTTCTCCTCCTTGTCCTTATTACACCCACTTCCATGTATATATTTATTTTATTAATAACAAAGTTAGCTTGGAGTTCATTGTATTGACAAATAACATTTATGTAGAAGGGAAAAAAAAAATTTGGGAGAAGAGGAAAAAATATAAGAAGCAAAAAGAAGAAAGAGGAGAAAGAACAAGGAGAAGAAAAAAAGAAAGAGAGAAATAAGGAGAGGGAAGAGGATGAGGTAGCAGAAGAGAGGAGAACAGAGAGGAAAAGCAAACTTAGAAGAAGATGAAAAAAAAATGAAGAGGAGAAAGAAGAGGGAGAAGGTGAATGAAAAAAAAAAACAAACAAAAGCAAGCAAAAAGGAGAAACTGATGGAAGAGAATAAGACTTACCACTACAAATCATCATGTCAAAGAAGCCTGGATGTTCTTGATTATGCTGGACATACATGTCTGCACGCTTGAGGGTGCGAGCTATCTGCTCCTCTGTGTAAATACCACGCTCTCTCAGTCTCCTTTCATGGTCTTCATTGTTGAGGGGTAGAATAAGCACATAGCGTGGCTCTAGATATGTGTTCTTTAATGTCAATACACCCTGGACAAAAGAAAAAGAAACAATACTTTGCCAATGAAGTGATTAAAAAAAAAAAAAGATGAAGGATGGGTGTATGCTAGAGAATACTGGAAATTGTGAATATTATTGACATTAAAACTTAATGTCATTTTGATGAGAGAAATAGAAAAAAAGCAATGAAACTTTTGCATATAAAAAAACGCACCTATTGAAACGGATGTCCAAGGAAAAATATAATTAGAATGCTTATTTAAATGAAAAAGCATACCTTTATCTAAAATTAGGAACAATGCGCGTAACAATCTCTCTAAACATGAACATAAAAAAAGGGCAGTGCAAGAATATTTCAAAATTGAATATGATATTACTGTACTAGTTCTACTTCAAGATTTCTTAGACTAAATTACACTGTAAATCACAGCTTTTTATCTGCATTAGTTTTGTGTTAATTAAAGAAGTGTGACACAGATTGGTTAAAAGTTTTATTTTGGATTATTCATAAAATGCAATGGTTAAAAATATTACTTTACAACTATTTTTTACCTCTAATTCCATATGCACTACACATGCCAGCCCTTCCCTAGCAACAGTCTCTATGGACTCCATTTGTAACCCATACCAGTTCTCATTGTACTGATATGTCTGGATAAACTGGCCCTGAGGATCATGTCAAAAAAAAAGAGGATTCAAATTCTTAAAAGTCAGTAACTCTGCTTTGTTTAATTCAAATTTTGTCTCAACTTTTTTTAAAGTGCACTATAAGGAACAAGACATGTCTAATTTAGCAATTAAAACTTGACTAGAGATAAAGAAAAGAATTTTTTCTTGTTATATTTTGTTCATAAAAGTATTTAAAACCAACCATATCTTGGTGGTTAAAAGATGTATGAAATTTCAATGAAAAACTTAAAGAATTTATCTCTTCTTATTTTGCACTATTTGTAATCATATATAGGAAATAATCTGGTGATGATAAATATGTAATTGTAGGATACCGAAAAATATATATGAAAATGTGAAAGTCAAGGACACATCAAAGTAAAAAAATAAATTTGAATCCTAACCTAAGATTGTTATTACAAGATCCATAATTTACATGACAAGTCGTAATCTACAAGGAACATTTTTTTTATCACTTTGAATGATTCAAGTTTTGTTTTATTAAATGGTAAATGAAAAAGAATGTCTTAATTTCTTTGTATCTAGTCACTTTTTCATCAATCTATCTTTTATTTACCATTTTAATATCCATTTCAAACTTTTCCAAGGAGACAAAGTAGTAGTCTTTCCCAGCCACTTCATCAGGCCTCGATCGACGAGTTGTGTGTGAGGTGCTTTAAAAAGGGAAAAAAAGTGTTTCTATAATTATATCAATTTCAGTTCAAACAAAAATGCCTCAAACCTTGCTGATCTGCCCAGAAAAAAATATATTTTCTTCTTATATGATAATTAAACAAGCAAAAACATTCATTGATAAGATTTATTCTTTCAATCTACAGTATATTGTATAAAAATAAGTCAATGAAAACAATGATATCAATCAACAACAGATTAAACATTCCAGATAACTAGTGTGTCACAAGGCACTATTGATTTACAATTTTAAAAATTTTACAAAGAAACTGAGAGGGTTTGGACTAATAAACGAAATTTTCCTTCCCATTTTTTTTACATGATTAAAGAGTTTTTAGTCTACTTTACTCTACAAACAATGAAGAAGTTTAATCTCTTACAATTTTAAAAGCATTGGTCTTAAATAATTTCAGACAAGTGCCATTTTTTTCCCTCAAATAAATGCTGCATTAAAAGTGAATTGATACATTCAGTAGTAAATCTGAGTATCTGGCTTGACAATTTTTGCTTTTATATTATACTTCAACAGCATCTTTCCCTCACCTGCTATATCTTTGTGATGTAGAGAAAATATAACCTAAAGAGGAAAAATTTGCTGTAATAAAGGAAAATGTATCGACTGACCCATAGCCAAAATAATCTCCAAACTCATCAACTAGTTTCATAGCAAGATCTTTCTTTCCTGAGCCCTGGGGTCCAACAAGCACAAGCATAGGGTACGGTGTCTCAATATTGGGCAGTGTGCTGGGAAACATGAGAATAATTTTAGATCAGTTAAATCTCAGTCGAGATATAGGCAATGCGAATGTGTCAAACAGAAGATGAGAAAAACCAAAGAGGCTTTCAGATGAAAAAATGTAAATAGTCCAATACATTTATAACTTTTAGTATTATAAAAGTCAAATTTCTTCAAATCTTTAGACAGCAATTTTGAAGTTCAAATATTAAATCTGTTTTACTTTTTCTGTAAACAAAAATTTTTTAGGAGGTATGTATCATGTATGTTTCATCAATATATTTTGCAGGTCTTTCTGATACAAGTCTTGGATGTACTCACCTGTCCCACACCCTAGAAGGCTGTAAAAAGGAGTAGACTACATGCATGATGTGATCGCGGGCAGCCACTACTTCCATTGGTGGATCAAACATGTTCACTGCAGCCACCTGCAAAAATTTATGATTGAAAAAGTCTGTAGTGAAATTTTTTTAGTTAAAATCAAACAAAACATGAATTATGGATGGGTTTAGTTAGAATATATTTGTGTTTTATAGAGGTTGGCTCTCAGTGCATTTAATTAAATAATTTATAAAACTAAGTCTTGGTTTCTTAAAACCCTAATTGCACAGATTAAAAAAAAAACATTTAAAGTATTCATGAATCACATGTCAGAACTTTGAAATGAGTAAAAAGTTTGAATTCAAGTTTTTTATCTTCGTTTTTTTTCTTTACAAACTTGAGCAATATAGTCCATAGCCATATTGACATCCAAAACGGAAAATACAAAAAAGGCCTGATTGTGAACACTAAAAATGGTAGCTGGTATAATGAGATACAGATTCCTGAAATAAAATTCACATTGTCCCCAATGCAAAAAAGTAGGCAAATGTGAGATGGCATGGTTTTAGTCATTGGTTGGGTCCCTCATATTTTTAAGAAGATTGATACTTTTTATATTTTGAAGCTTAAAGGTGTGAATTGGCATATTATAAGAAATTCAGGTAAGATTGAACTCCACATAAACTTGAAAGAGAAAAAAAGTTATTTTTACGCACTTCAGCATAAAAATTAAAAATGTTAAAAAATTTTCTATGTCGACCTTGTACATTGAACAAATCTTATACAAAAATCTATGTACACAGTCCTACAAGATGTCGCTTAATTACATTCTCAAAATATTTTGCATTACGTGAAACTAGAAATGTATCGGTTTTAAGGGATAGATGGAGAAAAATAATGGGCAATGAATTATCTTACCGCAGAAATCACAATATGAGTAAAGCAAAAGATCAAAATTACCACATTGAGCCATTTTGCTCCATAGCAAGAGATCTCAAATTAATCATGAACTGTGCTTTATTGACACATCCTTGAATTACTAATATATAGGTTTTGCCAATCAAAATTCATTTTAATTTCAAATAACATTCATGGACTCCAAACAATGCCGTTTTTACTTTCTCATTTTCTTTGACAAGCCGTCTGTCCAAGGAGGTAAGCCTTCTGATTCTAAAAAGAATTGAGAGGCGATAGTCAGGCAATTCTTGTATTGGATTCCTCAACAAATTCAGGTCCCTCAGATGTTTGGCTTCTTTGATATGGTTGATCTCAACAATGTCAATAACCTAAAAGATAAAAAACAACTGTCATATGGAAGAGAAATAAAAATGTAAAGCAAAATGAAGGCATTAATAATATCCAATTAGTTGCAGCAAGGTCAAGTATATTATGGATTAGATGTTACTAGTCCATGACATATAAAATCCAGAATTTTTTTCTTCTCCATCTGAGATATTGATGGAGAAACAACGATCATTTTGCTACAATTTACTTCCCATCACAGGATTTAATTTTAAAGTCGATATAGTTGACATTTTTAAAGTTGAACCTAGCTGGTGGCTTTTCATTCTCCATGGATAATAAAACCATTTACAACAATTGAATAATATTTTGAACGCAACATCAAGTTACCTCTTTAATATAAGTGTTATTTCACAAAAAAAAGAGTTTAAAAAAAATCTCAATGCAAGTTACCTAGGTTTAGGCGTAAAGTTTGACTCACCTCATTGTCCTCTAGATCCACTGACATTAATAATGCATTGTTATCTAAACCTGCCAAGCTGCGGATTGAGTTGCCAGACAAATTTACTTCCTGCGGAAAAAATACAATAAACAAAAATACACTCAGAGATAAACAACTTAAACAGTTCTCTTAAGCCTATTTAAATCTCCATGTGAAGGAAAATGGTAAATAATGAACTATAATAAAAAAAAATTGATGTTCTAGGAAAGAAATTTACCAAGTTTTGAGAGAGCACTGGATGCTTATAGATTTAATTTTTCTTTACTGTGGCAATATCATTTGGTTAAAAAACAAATCTCAATCAAACTTTTTTATTGTGTTTCACTTAAAATGCCTCGCAAACAGATTATAAAAAAACCAAAACATGCATTTGAAAAGAAATTTATTTTTTGATTTTGGTTTTTTTTTGCCATCCCTTCCTTAAAAAACTAAATTATCCGATACTTCTTTAAAAAATCATAATAATTTCAAACATATTTCACTATTGAGACTCTCAGATAATGCTTTGTCATGTGACAAATTCAGATTGAGTGCAAGTGAATACAAACATATCTTTGCTGAATGACAGGATATTAGAAACTCACCCTGAGTTGCTTGAGGGACTGAAGGTTTTCTATCATCTTTATCTCATTGTTACTCTGTATAGATTTAAAGAAGAACAAATAAGCAGGGCCATTGGTATTGTAATAATTCTAATCTTGTTAAATATTTGAGAACAGTGAGGGAATCAATGTGATGTAAGACGTAGTAACTACGCATTTATGATGAAAGTAATCTACCAGCAGGGCCAAACATTTATGCATTTGCATTTCAAAATAAATTTCAACAAAAGACTTCAAAGTCTGAATCTTTTTCAACAGAAAAACATTATGCCAATATTCTGAGAAATTTTTAACTTTGAGTCCAAGGTTTAGCTCTCCATCTTTATATCAAAGGGTCTAGTAATTGGCAGGTAAGCAGCGAATGAAACTGAAAAATATAAATGAGGTTAAATTTTGGTTCATTTAATACTTTTATTTCACTTGTTGATTTCTTGCATTTAAAAAAACATCTGGTAATAGCCACTCACGACATTAACAATATTATGGACCTAAAATGTAAGAAAATAAGATGTATAAACAATGAATATTCAGGATACAACAGTTTTTTAGCTTCATATTCATAGTTCTGATTTCAAGAGCTCCAAATAAAGCATAATCATACATAAAAATCCTACTTAATTGTGCAGTATTCATCTTCTATGCAAATACATCCTATATATCCTCTCTCAAACACTACATCAAGCAATAATTTTTTTGCAAATTAAATGTACAAATTCCTCACTAGATTCAAATGTTGAATTGGTAGTTCTCCAATGCCTTCAATCCTTTTGATGTTGTTGTGGGAAAGACTCAGATGTTTAAGTCGTTTACATTTTTCAAGTCCATCTATGGCAGCAATTTCATTATCTTTGGGATGATTTAAGGATTTATATGGTACTAATATGTGTAATTTATTTAAAAAAAAACCAGTCTCTTCAACACTATATCTTTAGCTCATTTATTTATCAAAATAAAATTATAATCTGTTCTTTTAGACATCGCAGATCTTGAATTGATTGATAGCAATCTTTATTCCCTTCATAAACAAACAAAAAGTAAAAACAAATTCATAATTACAAAAAAAAAAGGTTTAAAAAATTCATCATACTTTTGTTATAAATACAAACAAAATCATGCTGCAGCATACAACGAAAATATTTTTTCTTTAAATTGTGAATACCGTATTCCCTCCATTAGTACGCCATCTCTAATAAACGCCCCCCCCCCTTTCCCATCCAAGCAACACTTAAAAAACACCACTTTCGAGAGCAAAAGATTCTTATTAAACTCAAACTCAAAACATTTATTAAGCGATAGATCTGATGATAACAACAGACAACGCATGTAAACAGTGAATGACTATGGTACTGCAATTGTCATCTCAAATTGGGGATGTCAAAGGCGTCTGAGGTTAATGTCCTGGACTATTGCAGTCCTTGTAGTCATCGGACTCAATGACACCCAACCATGGCACTCTAAAACTAACTAGAGGGGGAGGGGGGGCCGGCGACGGCGGAAACGGCGGCAATTTGTCTTTGAAGAAAGTCATCCAAAACATGCCATTAGACGCACCCCCCCTCTTCATTTTCACGCGCCCGGCGCTACTATTGGAGCGAATACGGTAAGAATAAAAAAAACATTGTGAAAAAACAAGAGAAGGATACTGTCTAGAACAAGCTTCCGCAGAGATTTATGAGCTGACAAATCTTTCATCTCTTTGATTTTATTCCAGGACAGGTTAACTGCTTGCAGATTTTTTGGAGGTTCAAAATCCAGAAGGGTTTGAATATTGTTGTGAGAGGCATCAAGGATGAGAAGGTACTTAAGCTTTCCAAGAGGGGAAAGGTCTGTAGAGAGATAGAAATGTTTGAAATTTTATCATGAATATTTTAGACTTTTCTCTGTGTCATACCACTCTTCATCAATCACAATTTTAAGGTTTCTATATCCAGTAATATTATTGTATTATATATATATATATCCAAAATTCCGAAATTGCATCTGTAATGACTTAATGCTGTTGAGATGTTGAATCAGCTAGATATTGACGGAAAAGACTTGAGGGTGCTTAGAAATCTCTATTGGGATCAAACTGCTGCGGTAAGGGTAGATGGAGAACTCAGTGAGTACACAAATATTAAAAGGGGGGTAAGACAAGGTTGTGTGATGTTGCCAGACCTGTTCAACTTGTACAGTGAAGTAATTTTAAGAAACTTGGATGAAAGTGAAGGACTCAAAGCGAATGGTGTATCAATTTTTACAATGTATATTTCAGTAAGACATTTTTAGAAAATAATTTTTGTTTCACTTATCACTGGACTAAATTATTTTTTTTTCTTAAAATTTTCATTAACTCTTTTTTTAGAATCATTTAATGTATCTCACATACTGCTGGAACCCACTTTATTACTTTTTCCGCTTATCATTTTTTTGACATGTCTTTCTATACACCATTCTGCATATTTTATGGAACTGTCCTATGTCAGTCATGTAATTTTCCAATAACAATACAAAAGAATGTCATTTGACATTTACATTCAAATTACCTTACTGATCAATAGCTCTTCTTCTTTTCTATTAAGCATGACTCAAAGCTGACATAATAAGATAAATCTATGGACTAGGTAGCATATGCTATAATAATATAATCTTGACAGATTAAAAAAAAGACAATTATTCAAGTTAACTTTATGTTATACTAAGCAAGTGCAACAGTGTTATATTTTTAAGCTGGATTTTTAACAGTGTATACATATGTGTGGTTGTATCTGTTAGTATATATAAGTTTTCAGACATACCCTGCTGACTAAAATTTTTTTAAGTGAGTAAACTCTGCCTATCAAAAAGTTAATTTAAAATAGTTGCATTTGAATTAGACTCGGGGCTCGACTAGTTCTTAGGACATTACACTTCTTTTTCTTAAACTAGGTCAGAGATTACAGTAGGACAATAAATTCTACCATTTAAAGATAACTTGCAAATAAGGCTCATAAAGGGTTAGATTTTTTATATAGTATTAATCAGAGAGAAACACTCTTTGCTATTGAGATAATTCTTATTTTGACCATGGGGGGCACTGTGCTTTGGTGTAAGCCTATGCCAAGGTCCAACTTTTTTGTAATAATATTTTATAATGTACCTTATCGGACGTCTTACCTAGATTTTTTAAAAGCACTTATATTGTTGATATTCTGATCTTCAAGAACTAATTATCTGGTCTAGTATGTGCCCGGTGTTTCTTGTGGCCTCCCTGCTGGAGCCAATTTGCTAAATGCATGATCTGTCTGTCTACTGTGACTATACTCCTCTGACACGGCTTCCTTTCCTGGTAATTGCAAATCTAGCTTGATAAATTACCTTGGCTCATAATACCTATTCATGTCCCTCTACCAATGGGTAAGTGACACCTTCACTGACCTTTTATTGGTTGACTCATATTCGAAACTCTTCTATCCTGTATATTGTTATCCTCTTGTCTGACTTTGATATTTATATCTATGTATTTTTAGTTTTAAAAAACATGTATGCTATTTAAGAACATATATTTTGTATAAATTCATAAACCCACAATTGTCAAAAAAAATGTTTAATTATTTTTCAACTATTTTCAATAATTTTCTATAAACTGGTTAATACGAAGTTTTTGATGTTTTACCTCAAGGTTACAATAAAACATATCTACTATAAAAAAATGTACAAAAACATCTGCATACATCATCTCATTAAAGAGAAAAATGGCTGGGCTTGGTTTTGAAAGTAAACCACTCATTTTAGGAAAATCAACCTCTTGCTTTTGGACAATTTTTTAACTCATTGTAAATTAGTAACTATCAAATTAACACTGTATTTGATAAGGCTTTGGTTCATTCTAAATATTTAATGTCTGATGAACCCGAATCTTTGTTTAATTCATCTTACCTTTTCTTATTTATGAAGGTAATCATTAGAAGTAAACTAAAACCTAATCATTTTACAATAGGAGCTACATGGTTGTATAGTTGTCACATTGTATTTAATACAATTTTTAACCTCTCTCTAATCGTAAAACTAATATCTCAGAACAAATAGTTGGGACATGATCACCCTTGGCTGCATATATGCTGCTTTCAGTTAAGCCAGTATGCTTTATTAACTTAGCGTTTACTAAAACGACATACTTTCTGATAGCTAATCATCTTGCGTAAGCATTGTTCTATTTGAGAAAAATAAATATTAGCACAAGGACCACAGCAGAGGCTCAAACTGGTGTTTCAAATATAGCCTAGTGCTGTTGAAAACTTTCTGAGCATGTCCTAAAAAATCCGGTGTGCCTCAATAGTACTAACACCCAGTCACAGCTTAGTGGGCTGATACAATTTCTCTTTTATCTTTTTTCCTTGAGAGTTCAATATTTCACCAAGAACTGCGACTGTATGTGAATTAAATTTTGCTTTATTATTGAGCAATAGTGAGAGAGAATGGTGTACATAGATAATATTGCTCACCTGATATATCGTTATATGGTATTTCAACCTTTTGTAAATGTTCGTATTCAACAAGTAAACTGATGTCTGTTAAGGAAAATCCCTGAAATCAAGAAAGTAAATGCCATCATATGGATTCATGAGCATGGTAAAAAAGAAAATATTTCAAAGTACATGTAATACATAAGAGAAGAAAATGTTAAATTCTTCAGCTCACCTTCTTTATAACTACATTATACTAAATAAAGAGAAGGAAAAGGACAAAAAAAAAAAAAACTCACCCAAGTCTGTGACTGTTTAAAGCAGTTTTGATTTTCAGTAGATAATTTAATGTAAATCTGTCTTTAAAAGATGAATAAATAAAATCATAAATTTACGTATAAAAATGAGCTTTCAGTTGTTTTTAAGTTTTAAAAAAGTTTTTGGATTTCTACTGGTTATTGAAATTGACTGTTTTTTTTTTTTTTTAGATACATGCAACTTGTAAAAGTGGCTATCCCATCACAAATTATTATGCAGAATACTTTGACTTTTTTATTTGTTTGCTTTTATTCATATCTTTTCAAGGATATTTAAAAATCCTTGCTTAACAATGTATTCCACACAGGTTGTAAACTTTTTCATTTTAAATACTTGTTGGTCTTCACAAGCCATAAACAAAAAAATGAAAGCTTTCTCGATTACAAAGCATTTTATTCAAATGCAACTGTAAAGTTCAAATGTAGAATCATAACTTCTAGACATTTCTACAAAGACTCATTGACATCTTACAGGTATTGTGACATCCAGATACACTTGATAATCTCCTGTAGCAGAACGACCCAGATTGGAAAGACCTCGAGCAATTGTTTCTTCATCTAAAACACCACCTGGTGATAGCTGGCATAGGAATAAATCAAAATGTTTAAAAAGAAATAAATAATCCAAAGACGTTCAATTCCGTTCATTAATAAATACATTAAATTTGTCTTTAACATAAATGACAAATAATATTTTATATAGGCTCAATTTCAAGGCTTTTTTTGCCACCCTTACCTTCTTTCCTCATCCCACCTCTAAAGCAGAATCAGGCTGATAGAAGTGCAGATTTCATGTCACTTATACACACACACATACATTTGATAAAAATGCAGAGAAAGAGAGAGAGAGAGAGAGAGAGAGAGAGAGAGAGAGAGAGAGAGAGAGAGAGAGAGAGAGAGAGAGAGAGAGAGAGAGAGAGAGAGAGAGAGAGAGAGAGAGAGAGAGAGAGAGAGAGAGAGAGAGAGAGAGAGAGAGAGAGAGAGAGAGAGAGAGACAGACAGACAGACAGACAGACAGAGACAGAGAAAGCTAGTGGTATAGCTAGATTATGTCCTGGTAACATACTTTACAGGAATGAATCAAACATGGAATCTTGATGCAATTATGCATGACATTTCTTTTGCTAAAAGAATGCGTTTAACTTACAAATCTCTGACTTTCAAAATGTTGTAAAATGCGTTCATTTATCTTCATGTTAACAATTTTACTCCTTGTATCCGGGTCGCTACACTGCGTGGCGCACAGACTACCATATTCTAATCCAATACTTATTCAATAAAAACCAACCCAAGTTATAGAAACAGGATGTTGACATCATTGCCTTTCAGTTCGAAGCTTTTTTCAGCATTGAGGGATGAATAAGTTTTTTAAGTCGTACTTTCTTTTGTGTTGTTTATATCATTGCTAGCTTGTTGTTGTGAACATTTGATCCCAGTAGGAATAAACAATGAGAATAGGCCTCAGCTCTATACAAACTCTGAAGCGAAAAAAAAAAATCCGAAAGTGTATAGAATGTGACGAATCCAACTCTAGTTCTTGAATTAGTTCTGATTCAGACACCGATGATCATGAAAAATGATTATGAAAAGTCTAGATCTAGACCTACACTTGCAAAAGCAGCAAGATTCAAAAATTAAAAACAAATGTGCGCACCAAATTAAAATAAATTATTTTATAATGACTGTAAAGCCCTTTATATTGATATGCATTTTGTGAGAATTGAATAATTCTTAACAAAGTTATGGTGCAAAATGTATCACTTAAGCATCCCCAAATTTAGCCTCGTAAAAACGCCGATTTTGCCTCAGTATACTAAGAGTTAAAGACAAAGTATAACGTTACAGCCCACAGCGTTACTGTTATGATGTATGAATTTTGAACATCAGTTGATAAAACAGAAAAAAGGGCATTGACTGCAGTTATTAAGCTTCAAACCTCAGTTTCGTCCTGCTCTTCCTCATCTCCAAGAGCCAAGTTACTTTTGTCTTTTTCGGAATCGATTTTTTCATTTTCAAAGATAATTTCTGCTTCAACAGGTTCGAAACTGCCATCATCTAGTTTTAAAATATCAGTCTCAGGTTCTAAAATATTTTCCCCGTCCAGCATGGGGTCATAATTTCCATCAGGGTAGGGAGACTCCATTGTTTTAGTGCTTTTGATCCGCCATTGATACACGGAACCATAGTAACATTATTAGAGAGCAGTAGAGGAGCGAATGGTATTATTAAAGTTTAAAACAAACCGGTTTTGTATACGGATCAAACTTTTTCACTTTTTATTTTCTTACAATTGTATGATAGGCTTTTCAGCTCGCACTTTTTTGATTTGCCCATGTCAGATTTTTTTGAAACATCATTTACAATCGCTTAGTTTAAGAGTTTTAACCGAACATTATTGAACAAAGCTGGAAGGTCGTAGGGCAGTTAAATAATGTAACTGTCAACTTGGCCAGTTTGGACTATGGAAAATAGCTGTCTTAGAAAAAGAACCGAAATATGGATATCTTTATAATCTTATTCTTATTGTAAGAGTAATTGGTTTGGGAGAAGAGCTTTCAAAAGAGTAAAATAACAATTTTAACTGCTTTTATTGGTTTAAAATAAAGAGAATAAAAACTTATGACTTTACTGTCTCTGCTCGAAAACTTTTGCAAAAAAGTCTGCGACCGTCCTGGCTAACACATTTGTTCAAGATGGCAGCTTACATGATTCGACCTCTCCTTGAATCGACAAGAATGTCAACAAAACCATCTTTACTCTTAAAGTATGCACAAAAGATATTGACAATACAGAAGTGTAACATTTCCGTGTACTCAAGATTATGCGCAGCTCCCCCTGCAGCCGGTAAAAAGGTCTTTGCCCGCGATAAACCACATCTAAACATCGGTACCATCGGGCACGTAGATCATGGGAAGACGACACTCACAGCAGCTATTACGAAAGTTTTGGCTGGCGAAAAAAAAGCAGCTTTCAAAGAGTATGCAGACATAGACAATGCACCTGAAGAAAGAAAGAGAGGCATTACTATAAATGCTGCCACTGTTGAATATGAAACAGGCAATCGTCACTATGGGCATGTAGATTGTCCAGGCCATGCTGATTACATAAAAAACATGATTACAGGCACAACTCAGATGGATGGTGCCATACTCGTAGTGGCTGCAACTGACGGTACAATGCCTCAAACCAGAGAGCATCTTTTGCTTTCTAAACAAATTGGCATTAAGAGATTGGTTGTCTTTGTCAATAAAGCAGATGCTGCCGATAAAGAGATGCAAGAACTTGTTGAAATGGAAATCCGTGAGCTTTTAACTGAATTTGGATTTGATGGAGATGAAACACCAATAATAATTGGATCAGCTCTCAAAGCTTTAGAAGGTAGTGATCCTGAAATTGGAGAGGAAAAAGTCAAAGAACTCTTGGAAGCAGTAGATTCCTACATTCAAACCCCAGAACGTGATCTTGATAAACCATTCTTTATGCCCATTGACAGTTGTTTCAGTATACCTGGAAGAGGGACTGTCATTTCAGGCAAAGTTGAACGTGGAGTTGTAAAGAAAGGAGATGAATGTGAAATTATGGGGTATGACAAAAAATGGAAAAGTAATATTACAGGTATTGAGATGTTCAAAAAGAGCTTGGAAAGAGGGGAGGCTGGAGACCAGATGGGAGCCCTTATCAAAGGTGTGAAGAGGGATGATATGCGGAGAGGTCTCTGCATTGGAAAACCTGGTACCATGGAAATGCATAATAGGTTTGAGGCTCAAATCTATTTGTTGTCCAAGGTAAGTTTAAAAAGTATTTGATGTCTGCATTATGGTGTGTATATTTCAATCAGCTAGGTTACAATGTACAGTGGAAACCTCAAAAAACGGAAGTCTGATTATTCGAATTTCTCATAAACTGAATTTTGCAAGATGATAGGTTATTTTTTTCTGTTTGGCTTTGTTAGAATTGGACTGTTATTTAGAAGTTTTTTTTTTATTCGATTCCCCTTGTTCGAAGTTGATACCCCTCCATAAGCCTAAGGCATCACAAAAGTACTACATTACTTGCAAGCAATGCTAATCACTGCCCAAGAAAGGCTGATCAGTGCAGGCACGGTACACACTTACTTAATGAGTCATGGATTCTGTTGTACCCATTTTTTAAATGCGAATACTCTTAATTTGAAGATTTAATCCATTCCCATACAATTGGAATAATGAGGTTACCACTGCAGTACTCAGGATGACCCCTTCAAGTTCCTCAGTTTCTGTGACACTTCCCATACTTTTATGCTGGATCATTATCCATGGCTGGTAACATCTAGGGATGATTGATACACAAATTTCCTCTTTAGCCTAACTAGTAGTCTTGGCAGTTAATATGTTGGTAATCAATCAACTTAGTTTGACACAAATTTTATTCCCTCTGTCCTTAATAATTCATTTATATAAGTAGTTAAATGAACAGTTAATTTGCTGCCTGGATCAGGTCCTGCATGTAATTGTTATAGATGCTACTGTGAGAAAGCAACTGAAGGATAATATACTTTTAAATATCAAACATAAATTATCACTTGATTAGATTAGATGCAAGTAGATCGTTAGAGCTGAAGGGTGCTGCTCCTGCATAATAATGATTATGATTTTGAACTGAAAAAGAAAAAAAGATATGAAAAGACATTTTTTTTCCTCCTGGAAATGGTATGAATTAAAATTGTAACAATTTTGACCGCCCTGAAATAGATGGTGTGCCTAACAATTCGCCTTTTTTTTATTTTCAGGATGAAGGTGGCAGGGACAAGCCAGTGACACCATTCTCCCAGGTAATCACATTCTGTAACACCTGGTCCCAGCCTGCTTTGTTGGAGATAGTGGGTAAAGACTTGCTGATGCCAGGAGAGGACGGTAAGATTGTGTTCAACATGTTCAGGAAGATGGTGCTGGAAAATAACCAGAGGTTTACAGTGCGTGACGGTCAGGTCACCATGGGCTATGGGGTCATCAGCAAGGTGCTACCAGACAGAGACCCAGACGAGCTCGAGGAGACGAGGAAGAAATTAAAGAAGCAAAGGAAAGCTACAGAGGAAAAATTCTGAGGAGATAATTTGTCATGCTTGATCTGTTTGCTTGCTTGGTGAAAGACTGTAAATGATTTTATGGATATGTTTTTGTTTTTCCCTTACTTTCTTGACTTACGTCAAATTATCGTATGAAATAATTACATACTTTTGATTGAGTACATCCAACAAAGTATGAGATTATGAGTACTTCCCAAGAAGAGCTTTGGAAAGAACAAAAAGGTTCATGTATCTCAATGTAGTTCAAGACAATTTTTTTTTTTTTTATTTCTCAAAAGTGTTCTAAGAAAAGAACCTAGATATGCATTGTTGTTTGTACAGTCATCCTGGTTAAGTGAAAGACATTGTCAACAGTAATGTACAAAAGAAAAGTATGCAAGTCTACAACATTTTCAACAACTTACTTGAGAGCATGTCTCTTTTTTTCCTCTTATGTTTTGTCTCTATTTTACTTTTAGCTTTGCATGTGATATAGGTCTATTTATGTTAAATATGTCATTGCGCTTTGTAATGTTTTTGCGTTTGTGATTTTGGTCTTGATGAAACTCGTGGCTCATCCTGATGTAAGAAGTTCTTTCCACAATAAGATTAAGAAACTATCTGAATAGTCAATTGAGCTGTATCCAGTATGACATATTTGCAGTGTATAAACAAGCTGTGAATTATGTAGGCTTTTTTATTTGAATTTTTACCCTCCCATAGTTATGACTTTCTAACACTTTTTTTTTTCTTCAAACATCTGGCAGTGTGCTCAATCAGAGTCATAGACATTATCAAAAATGTTGTGGGAATTAAGATGATTTGAATATATTATGTACTTCAACGTAGGTCTTCTAGTATACTCCAACTTCATAATTCACTGTTGAATAATTAGGTGAATGGTTTTAGAAATTTATAAAGGTAAGTCATTTTAAACAATTATGGCCCAGAAATCTAATGGGCACACTTTTTTTCGGAGCATGTTAAATACAAGGAACATACCAGATTTTTTTTATAGTTTAATTTACTTTCACATAAATTTACATTATTGACTGGTCTAATGTGAGAATTTATTGACTTAGAAAATGAATTCCAATGACTATAGCCTATTTCCTAAGATTTCTTCATCCTTGAAAAATGCAATTTTGCACCTTACATATAATGGGGCTAAGCTTGATATTGTCTGAAGTCATCACTAATGAAATTAGTCTTAATCATTATGTCAACTACTTCAGGTAGGATCTAAAACTGCATCATATGAGAACAACTGATAGTTTTCACTTGTGAGAAAGCTAAATCAGAATGTACATGTGTGTACATGTAATTTAATGTCGATTTATATTATGAGTCATATTTTAATTAAATCAAACAATTAGATAGATTTGATTAAATAGATCCAAACAAAGTAAGGGATTATAAAGTCTTCCCAAATTAAAAAAAGGGCTTTGGAAAGAACAAAAAGGTACCTCAATGGTCCGAAAGATTTCTTCATCCTTGAAAAATGCAATTTTGCACCTTACATAATGGGAATGAGCTTGATATTGTCTGAAATCATGGCTGATAAAATTAGACTTATTGTCGATCATAATGTCTATTACTTCACATAGAATTGCTGAAATTGCATCATGTGGGAGCAGCTGATAGTTTTCATGTGTGAAAAAGTTGAGTCAGAATGTACATTATATTATGAGTCATATATTTTAGTTTATTGAGTCGAACAATTAGATAAGTTTGGTTATCTGTTATTCTCTGTTCTTAAGTGTTCTTCTAATTTTGACATTCAGATTTACCACTTCAGTAATCATCTCATTATTATGTCATCTGCTTCTGTCAAATTAGAAACAGATGAATGGGGATAGATATTTTTATCTGCTGGAGCAAGCAACCTAGATCCATTGTCTAAACACAGTGTTCTGTCTGAGTGACTTCCACTTCATAAATCATTTGCGGGTGGGTGGAGACAATCATTGTTGGAATAAATTTGATTTTTATATTAGCATTGCTTTCATGTGTAATTTATCTCACATTGTGAATATACATGTATTGTGTAAGTGTCTTAATTTTTTTTTGACAAAATAATTTTTTTCTTCTTCGCAAGTCTCTTGATTAAGTTTTAACTAATTTGAATTTAGGATCAACAAATCTGTATTACTGTTAGATAATTTTTGTTTGAGTTTTGCTGAAACAGAAATACAAAATATAATGCCATTAATCTGTCCCCGCGGAAATTCGCGAATGAAACGTAAAAAGAAATTGTCAATAATTGCAATTACAAAAAAAAAATGTGGGCAGTGATAGTTTAGTATCGAAAGATCAATCTCTTTGTAATTCAATTTATAAAAATTTAAATAGAATAACATCCTCAAAAAAGTAACTAAGAAAAACATAAGTTCTGTTATTAAGAGCAAATTTGCGAAAACATAGTTTATAAAGTAAACAAGATTAAAAAAAAACCCACATGTATAAACGAAGCACGGGCACAGATAGGTATACGTGTATTAAGTTTATTTTATAAAGCCTTTTTGTAACTGTATGTTAATTGTCTTGTACTTTTTTGTTGGCCTGTCTTCATCTTCCAATTTCTTAGCATTGATTACATGATTTCCAAATTTTAGTTTTTGCATGTGTCTCAAGGGATGATTTCCTCATATAATCTTAAAAAAAAAGATTGCACAATCGGCAGAGAAGTTTACCCCCTCTTTCATAAGTTCATTTGGAGAACTGAGAATGTCTCTATTTAGTAATGAGATGCCAAGCTGATTTATTTTTATTTGCCTGGTATTTCTTCATTTAGAATAGATAACTTATAGTGAAGAATAAAAAAAAATATGAGCAGTAGGAAAATCAATGTTCAGAAAAAAATTCCAACGAAAAGAATTTGCTATAATTAATATGATTTATTGATCTGTAATGTAGACATCTTATAAAACCAAAAAAAATTTACTTTGTAATGCTAATGAATGTCTGGTATATACTAGCGGTAGTAGTACCGGTAAAGGTCATATCGCTCCTTTCATATCGGGTACTAGAAGAAAGCTTCCACTTAACTTGTAGCATAGATATTTTCCCTTGCCTTATAAACTCTGTCCTTGGGATTACAGTGGAATCCGCTTGAAGCGCACTCGCTTAAAGTCAACTCTCACTTTAGGTCAACATCACACTGCGGTCACGTTTTTTTTCCCTCTTTGTTAAGTAACAGATTTTCTGATAATGTCAACGGCTGGGGACATTTCATTTAAAGTCAATCTTGTGTTTGATAGTGATAGGAAAAGGTGAAACCCATAGGGATGCGTGGGCGGAATATAGCTCTTTGTTTGTAAACCCAAGACTGTCAGTAAGTCACTATGCATTAATAGCATGCTGCTGAAAACAAAATGAAAGTAATGATGGTCCCAGGCCCATACTAAAAGAGGGTAAGCTGAAATAAATAAAGCAAGAATTGTATGTATGTACGCATATTTTATGTTTAGCACATCAAGTTGTTTAAATAAATCTCTTTTCACTTTTCCCACTTAGTGTGGTTTTCTCTTGGCCTAAATAATTTGTTTGTATAATTTACCACACTACAGCTTTTAGTAATGAAAAGGACACAACCTGGTTTTATAGCATGAATTTTTTTTGTCTTGTTTCCTGGAAATGGATAAAGTCAACCTTGCTTAAAGTTAACACTTTTTTTGGTCCCACAGTATTGATTTTAAAGCAAATTCCACTGTATTTGTTTATAGATAGAAAAATTGTGGCATGATGTGGAGACTGGATTGATTAGTTGTCATTGAAGAATGATGTAAAGCCCCATTTTAACAAACTGGTACATGTACAGTGGAAACCTCATAATTTGAATTGTATGGGAATGGATTAAATCTTCGAATTAAGAGTATTCAAATTACAAAAATGGGTATAACAGAGTCTAAGACTCATTGAGTGAGTGTGTACTGAGCCTGCAACGAGCAACCCTCCCCTTCCCCGCTTGCTATCCTTATCACTATAGATTTGCTACTGGTACTTACATGTAATTGTTAATGCATCTGCTCCCTTCTAGATTTCTTAGCGCACTGATCAGCCTTTCTTGGGCAGTGATTGGCATTGCTTGCTGCTTGAGAGATGCATGTAGCACTTTTGTGATGCCTTTTGAGGTGGTATCGACTTCGAATTAAGTGAATCAAATCAGAAATATTTCGAAATACGAGTCCGATTCTAACAAAGCCAAAGAGAAAAAAAAAACTATCATCTTGCAAAATTCGGTTTATGAGAAATCTGAATAATCAGACTTCGGTTTTTGAGGTTTCCACTGTATCCATGTTGGCTGCTCCTGTGACTTAACAAGTAAAATATTGAAACAAATAAAAAAAAAAAACTGAAAGAAAACAATAAACTGGCACTGTTAAAGGATGTAGTCATGTACAATACAATAACTTTTCTGTAATACTAACATTTATTTCCCCTTGACAGCAGGAGCACTCTACATGAGAGGGCAGCATGTTTAATATAATCAGTAAATTTTTTTTTTGATAACCAAAACTAGATATAATTATTCAAAACAGAGTGCACCTTTTATTTCGATCAGAGCATCAAATGGTTGTTGAACTGACAATATGCAGTGTACATACATGTATTGATATTACTATCAAATCCTACCTTAGGCTTCCTGGTGGCAAGATGTGATCACATCCATGCCATTCATGGCTTGAAAGAATCCCAAGTTTTCTCACGAGTATTTTACAACCTAATGTAGAGGCAAGTCCGGAAACAGCAACCTGGCCGGCATTACAAAAGTATCGCAAAAAAAAAATATGCATTTTTAGGCTAAAAGAAAATTCAATTTAATAATAAAATCACTATTTACTTAAAATTACGGGATTTCGCAAAACAAATTTTGTTAGAAACATCAGATGTGTTGCTTTTCCATGGGCCCTTGCTGAACTTAAATAGAATTTGAGAACTCTTGTTAACTGCCTCAGCTAATTCAAGCAGTTTTATTGCCATTATACATGTGCTTTTGTCTCAATGCATGAAAAGTTTGCTCAGAAGAGTAAAAGTTTCCTTTTCTTAGAAGCTAATGTAGTAGTCTGACTTGAGGGATTTTCAACACCTGCAGTTTAATACAGCATGGCTCCAGATAAAGCAAAATGAGCATATACAACTATTAGTTCAATTAATCCTCTTGTACTTTTGACACTCAAAATGATTTACAAGTAATATTCATGAAAATTATTACAAAAGAGAGTAGATTTACTGCATCAAAATAGGATGTATACGAGGGCTCTTTCATAATTAACCGAAAAATGCCTGTAAAATCCGCGTTTTTTATGCCATCAACAAAATTCTTGCACGTGTTCATACCTTGACTCGTCCTTCATTTCTCTACGTAACAGCCAAGTCTGTCAACACACTTCTGCCAACGCCGCACCATGGAATAGATACCCTCTCGGAAGAAACTTCCGTCAAGGTTTTGTAGCCATTTCCGCACATGGTCAACAAGCTCTTCATCGTCATCAAAGCGCTTTCCTGCCAGCTCACGTTTCAGTGGCCCAAAGAGGTGATAATCAGATGGTGCGAGGTCTGGACTGTGTGGTGGGTGTGACAAAATCTCCCATCCATATTTCTCTAGCCAACCTTGCGTCACTCGTGCTGTGTGGGGTGTAGCGTTGTCGTGTTGCAAAATGACCCCGTTGGTCAACTGCCCTGGGCGCTTTCTGCGAATGGCCTCCCTAAGCTTGTCAAGAGTTTGATTGTTTCTCCAGGTTGTAAGGTTTCGAACAGAAGAACACCACGACTGTCCCAGAAAACAGTTCCCATTATTTTCTTTGCTGACCGCATGACTTTGAATTTCTTCGCGACAGGTGAGGATGGATGTTTCCATGTCATCGAATCTTGCTTTGTTTCTGGGGTGCAATGGTGCAACCAAGTCTCATCACCGGTGACTATGCTGTCAAGAAAAGTCACATCGTACCCTAGAAAGTCTCCGCCGGCGTTGGTAGTATGCCCTTGAACCCTGCGTGAGCTCTTGCTTCTTCTCAAAAGTTCCCTGCAAATGTCCAATCTTTGTTCTTTATGATTGTCTGTCAATTGCCTAGGAACATATCTTGCGCTGACTTTTCTGTAGCCAAGTTCATCAAATACAATTCTATGGGCAGAAGTTTCCGAAATTTCAAGACTGCTTGCGATTTCATGAAGTTTCAACCTCCTGTCTTGACGAATAAGCTCATCAACTCGCTTCACATTGTCTTCTGACGTCGCAGTTATCGAACGCCCTCTCCCTTCCCTGTCTGTCAAGTCGGAATGGCCGGCTTCAAACAAATTACACCAGTGATAGACTTGTGTACGGCTTATAACATGCTTACCATATACACTCTGAAGTTCTTTATGAATTTCGGTAGGATTCAGACTTTTGGCGTTCAAAAAACGTATGACAGCTCTGATTTCCTCCTTTGACCAAGTTTCAAGGTGGGCCGCCATCTTTAAAATCGTCTAGACATTCATTGTGCAAAATGATGCACTTCATAATTTCTGGGAATATCCGTAAGGAAATAAGGAATATCATGTCGTTTACAGAATTAAAAAAGCTCCACTGGTTGCTGAGCAATGGGCATTTTTCGGTTATTTCTGAAAGAGCCCTCGTAGTTAAAAAAAAACTGAATAAAGGAAAAATGGTTAAACTTGCATAAACCAACTTCAAATGTCCAGATTTAACTTGGCGTCAAAATAGAAAAATGTTTCAGTGTATGGGATTGTTTGAGGGCTATACAGGATCGACTGCACTTTATCTACTGTGCATGGATTTGTCGAACTGATTCCTTCCAATTCTAAACAACTTTCATTCTTAGTTTCAAAACTAAGGTAATCTTTTGATTAAGGCACAGTGCTTTGAAATTAAATACATGTATTTACAAAAGTAGTTTATGAAATAAATCTTTCTGCATTACAAATTTCTTTTTTAATTCAATCTTTCAAAAATTTTATATCCCTAAAAGTTACTGCTTTTTTTTAATCTAATGAATTTAAAAGCTGATAAAGACACATTGCAGTAGAATTGTGTTTTAATGAGATACAAGGGACTTTATAAATTTATGCCTTTACATCAGGATTTTTTTTATATAAAAGACGAAATAATGGGTAAAAATAGGACATTAAAGTTTTTATCTCTTTGAATTTATCTGTATTATGTATTCTACTTGAAGGCAGATACTTTGATAAATGTGTTCTGAAAACTATCTTATGCTTGCAATTATAGGTTTTGCTTTCTTGCAGTTGTGAATTTTCGCAAACAAGCAAAGCTCAAAACCATTGTGAAAAAAAAAGGCCATTTTTTTTACAGAGCACATACAAAATTTGGCCACTCAGTATAGGTTTACAATTTATAGCTATCAGATTTCAAAATGATCAGCATAGGTCAAAGCAAACAATTGTTCTGTCATGCATCTCTCTCAGTCTCATATTCAGTACTCTGCATTGAAAAATAAAATGCTTTTGGAAGTTTAATTTCATTTCTCAAACACTGCAAATACAGTCATATAAAACACGCACAAAAAAGACTGAAATGAAACTGAAAGGCTGACGCCAGACACTAGAATCAACAAGTTTATTTCATTTTGGTACATAAGTTTATCCCAGTAAATAATTATCTTTATGCATGTTATCAATGATCTGTCTTTCCTCATGCCCCAAATTACAGCATCTATAATTTTTCACTAAAGTATGAATTGTATTTCCATTTCCAAGACAAAAGCTACATCTATAATATAAAAGGGGAGAAATACCTTAATAATAATAAAAAAAAAATGAACCAATTATATCCTGTAGTATAGGATCTTGAGAATGTAGTGCTAGTCGTAAACAACCATCACGGATCAAACACAATATAACATTTTCATTATTGCCTTACATTAAACACTCTATTCATACCAATATAAAGGGCATCGATTTCACATTGTCATCTGTTAGATAAATTTAAAAAAATGTAGTATTATTAAAAAGGCTATGACAGAGTTTCATGGTGTTCAGCTGATTATTATTTCTTTTTTTTTTTTTTTGTAACAAATTATTACATTTATTAAATCCCAAGCAATCTATAACAGGCTCATCAGCCTTGAGTTAGCACCAGCCTTCAAGTAAGCACTGCTTTATGAGAACAAAGTTTTCTAAAAACTTTATAGTGTTTCTATACATACCTAAGATTCTCATTCTTCTTTCAATTAACTACAAACTATCCGAAAAAGTGTCAAAGGGATATTGCAAATAGCAAAATGATTTAAAATAAAATCGAATCTTTTATCCATCAGGATTCCAATTCATTAGCGGAGATCAGGCCCTAATGTTATTTCAGCTTCTCTAATTCTAGAGATGAGACACTGGCACGAAAACCTGTTTTCTGAATGACAAATCTTTGCCTTTTGGTAAATTTCTCACACAAAGCTGCATCAGGACTTTGTAGGTTTCTTTTTTGCCTTCTTTTTCAGCTTCTTCTTGTCTTGCTTCCATGCTTGTCTTAACTCTTTCTCCCAGCGCTGCCTGTGCATTGTGTAGAGTCTCATTGTTGCTTGGGCATCCTGTACCTGTTGACACAGAGATTGAGATTTGATATTATTTCCTCTAAAGTTACAAGGTCATGACTCTGCAATCCGGCAGTTCCTACCAGGACTGAATCCTTGAATCCTCAAACTTATTGTCAGTGAAGCAATCTATCAAGAGAATTATCTGGAGCAACACAAAGAGTTGATCACTGTTGTTGATCTCTTCACTCAGGGCAGATTACAAGAAACTTTTTAACTTTTCATATGATTAAGAACTGACTCACTTGATCTCATATAAATTTATCTCTGAACATCACATTATTTCTAATGTTCAGTTTAAGAATGTTCACCAAAATGCTTTATACAAAAAAAAATAAAAGACAGTATAAAAATGAAGACTTCTTCAAACTTTATATCATTTTTCTAGTGAAACAAAAATACCATAAGTGATGACTAAAGTTATCATTGACAACCTGAACTTACTGAACTATGTTGTCCCTCTTGCACAGAAACTCCAAGGAGCTTGTCTGCAAGCTTTTTTAATGAAGGATTGCCGCCTTTAAAAAACTGTCTAAATGGCTTGTATTTGCTTGTATCACGAATCATTTTATGGGGGTGTGTCAGGAACAGCACCTGATCAACAACAGAAACAAGATCGAAAAAGGATAGTCAAAAAGAAAAGAAAACCCATGATAAGACAATCACACTTAAAACATCATACAATTGATAAAATTTACTCCGATTCAGAGTGGATAAAAGTTATTTTATCCCTAGATTACACATGAAAAGATAGCTGATGGATTGTACAACATACAATCATATTCTCAGGAATCTGCAAGAAATTCAAAAGTATAAGCCATAACCAGTAAAATATTGAAAATTTGAATTTGTGAAAACAGCATTTAAGACTTAATAATGTCAACTTTTTACTGAAATTTCAAAAAGTAATAATTGAAAGACCAAGTATATCTTCAAAGAATTATGGCAATTCCAAGCAGGTTTCACATTGGAGAAATCAAGAAATGCATTTTTCTAAAGAAAAAATCGCAACTTGAGACTCCATAAAAAGAGCATAACAAGAGGACTGCAACTATTCAATAAGTATGTTTTGCAGGCTTGAGAGTAGACACTGTTTGATTATAATCCAACCTGTGTCACATACGTGTCAACAATTGACTTAGCTGTGATTCTTGCTATTGGCAAATAATTAAAACTGTTATTACTCTCCCATCATGTATATCATACACATGTACAATGAACACCAATTGATCCTATCTCAATTCACTATCACATCCTACTTAAATAGTCACCGACCACTTTCATCTCACTTTGTCCACCTAATGCCATCATCACGTCCCTCTGTCGCCTAAGCACTTTCATCTCTCTGTCCTCCAAGCGTCTTCACCTGACTCTGTCCTCCCTTAACTCTTTATCATCATCATCCCCCCCCCCCCCCTCTGATCTCTTGAATTTGTTTCCAACCACCATCCTTACTCTCACTAACCTGCTCTACTTTCTTTTGTCCTTTACAGGAAACACAGAATTATGACATCACTAACTGTTTTAGACCGCAAATCAATTCTTCCTCTATCTTGTCTCCATTCTCCTTTATTGAACCAACCCTATAATTGAAGATCAAACCATCTTAACATTTTTTTAAAACTTCCTCTATTCTGTCTCTCTTCTCCTTCATTCGACCACCTCTATGATTGAACATTAATACGTTACAACATCCGATAAAGAATATTGTGCTTAATTAAGCACAGCACTCAACTGTAATGATGATAAGGATATTAAAATGAAAGAAAAATAAACAATTTTATTCAAATATCAGCATTGATTACTGTACCTTCAGGTCATTATGAAGAGCGTGGCCAATCAGAATCTTTCCTCGGATGATGTCACTCACTTCTTTCTGAACTTTTGTGAACTCTTTCCCTTTAAAAAAGACAAACAAACGAAAAGTGATAAATTATCCTCCTCAATTTTTCAAATAAATGAATGCAAATAATACATGATACACAATAGAAGATGATCCCTTTAACTAGAATACTTGATCGACTAACAAAATTTGAAGGCCAATTTCAGATTCTTTTCCCCCACATAATTTTTGGAGAATAGTTTTGAACTTAATGGAAGAAATTTGTTGAATACTGGAATGTAATAATCATTTAATAGTAAACCTAGTTAAATGACAAACCAAAAGAATGATTTACACTACTTTTTCTGAAGTCTCTGCTTTGATCTGCCATTTTAAAAGTGAACAAAAGCTAGAGGTTATTAAGACCTGTTAGTAGCTGAACTTTATCGCACTAAGGCAAGTTTTGAGAAGACATTTTATTATCAAATAAATTAAATAAAAGTCATTAAGAGACCTGGCATGCATAAGCAAAATTCCTACCCGTCTTGAGGTTTTCTCTTGTAATCCCGCTGACATGGGTGCGGTAATCAGTGACTTTCTCTCTAGGCAGTACAAACTCGTCATACAGACAAACACCAAAGTGATTCACTATTGACACTCTGGCTAGGATACTCTCCTCTCCATTGTGACCCACACCTACCATCTCGCAGTCCATGGCCACACACTGGGTTACTCTGAAGGGCAGATGAGAACCAATTCTCAAGACTTAAGCAATTGCATTAGAAGTAGGGAAAAAACACTCAAAAGTTGCAATGAAATCAAAAAGGATTTTAAAGCATTTAACAAAAAATAGGTTAAGACATAAAATGATAATGGAAAGATGCCCTTCACTATGTAAATAATGCCTTCCTTTAAAGGAGGTGCTCCTCTTAAAATTAAATTGGAATATAATTATATTCATTGTAATGAAAGTATTCTTAAGCCTATCTATTGCATGAAACTAGTGTACAATATAGAATCAAACGAACAGCTTACCTTAAGTCCAATTTTCTTTTTTTAATTAATGCTAAAGAAGCTGCTCCAAGGAACTTGCCTGAGCACTAAGCTGATTAAAACCATATGGCGTAAGAGGGATAAGTGGCATAAGTAAACAATGAACATAAAGAAAATTCTGAAGCTAAATATACCCTAACAATTCAGCTGTTCATAGTTTTTCAAGTTAGATTTCTTTATAAATATCGCATGCCTTTTGTACACCAACTTAAAGCTTCCTAAAAATTATAAATACCCTCTAAAGGAATCAGGTTTGACCAATCTGTCCTCTGCAGCACCTTCTTTCTCCTCTGAAGCAAGATTGATATCTCGAGAGTGATCTTCCTCTATTAAAAGTTTGTCCACATTATCAAACCATATCTCTGGTTTTGACCTGTGCAGATGAAGCTTTTAGGTATGAATTGAATGCTATATGAAGTAATAATCCAGAGACAATAACATTAAAAATAAAATATACCCTACATGTCTTAAAATATTCAAAATTAAGCAAGTTAAAAAAAAAGAAAAATAAATCAGTACATGAACCTTAAAGTACCGAATGAAAATCATGTGAGATATAATTTTAAGTTATTCAGTCACTTACTTATGTAAAACAGTACAATCAAACACATTGATAGGTTTATGAAAATTGCTTTAAAAAGGTACATTTTAAAAAATTATTATATCAGCAATTAAAAGTCATAAAAACAGAGCACATTAGAGTTGGAGTTAATTATATGTATGTAATGATGTATTGATTAGTAGGCATTGAAACAATTTTTCAGTTTTGGAAGTACATTGTACAGGTAGTTTTGTACAAAAACTGGAGTTAACATGGATTTTCATATGGATCAAACATTCATACTTTGCTCTTAACTTCATGAGAAATACATCTGAATGGCATGTAACAATGGCTTGAAACACCTGTGCTTGCTGTGTATGAAATTTTGGGAATAAATTTCAAATTTGAACTAATCACTATCTATAGGAAAATTGGAAACACTCTTGTTATATGCTCATTCTATATTGGTTACTCACTAGAAATATCTAGCACATTTCACGACAAGTATATTAAAGACTTCTACAAAGATGTAGCCCATCTTGTCTAGTGATGTGGAACTTCCACTGGAAGAAGTAAAATTAAAATACGTAGGAAAAGAAGTATCTTTACCTTGTGGGCTCTGAAACTTTCTCTTCATCATCTGTTCTCTCTTGAACTTTAGCATGTTTCTTCTTCCTAGTTGGGTCTATCTTCAACTTCTAAAGAAAAAAAAACACATCTTTCTTTGATAAAACTTTAAACCTCTCTGTGATTGTTACTGAGGTCAACAAAAAGTTCTATGATTCTAATGAGTGCCAAATTATCTATGATTTAACATAATAATGTTATGTCATATGAGCTAAAATCAACTTAACCTTCTTCAAGGGTGCATTTTCAGTAAAGCATAGAGTGCTCAACTTCTGAATCTGATGTGGTAGAGAAAGCAGTGTTCTAACATTAAAGGGCAATACGCGTTTTAATAAATATAGATTTATGGCCCTGCACACGGCAGAGACCAGATATTCAATAGGTTTTTTTTCTTAATTAAAAACCCTTATTTTTCATATTCATCATTATGTTGTAATGGCATTTAATGATTTTTTAATATGTTCCTTCTAAGAATCCAGGAAAAAAAGGTACAAAAATTTTCCATCAAAATGGCTGTTCTCCTTCTCCACTCCTTGTACCCCCTCCTCCTGCCCATAATACTGCACCTGAGATATCCCTTCCCTTCAATCTTATCAACATGATATTTCTTTGCAACTTCTCTTTACCCTACTCTTCTCCTTCCATTGCTACCGTATCCTCACCTTAGCGCAATTCTCTCCCCCTACTATTCTCCTTCCACCCCCTTTTCTTATTTCCCAGAGCTCCCCCTTCTAATCCCCCTACTTTTTAGGAGGCAGGTATAGGTTTTTATAAGCAAAGCTGGTGTCCCAACCCATATTTTTTAATATAGTTAGATTTACAAATGTGACAACAAGAACATTTTGCAAAGCCATGGCCAGTTTCACTTCTTATAAACCTGATTTTCTTGGTATATTACAAGGCAGAATGCTCTTTGATTGAGTGTTATAGATTCATACCAGTTTGATTTAAAAGTAGAGATAGTGAGGAAGCAAAGTGAGAATTTGCAAGAAAAAAAAGACAATTTTGAAGAATCAGTGCTTTCAAGGGATTTTAATCAACCTAATTATGCTCAATTGTAGAAATGATATTCAATAAATTGAAATTAGCTAAAATATTTTTAAGATAAGTTGAAAATTCATATCAGTGTAATTGGGAGTGAAGGATTAGAATAACAAAACGGCAACCAAAATCGAAGAAAATCAAGCTAAGTGGTAACTCAACCATGAAATTGGTAACAAATTATTAGCTGTAATTAAGACTTTTTTTTTCACTTTAAAATAAATCACAGTTTCTTTATTGCACTTTTAGAATGACTCAAATACAATAATCCTACTCAGATTTAACTTACAGAACAAAGACTGGCCCAATTAGAAATACCATCATGTGTTTTCTTGGTTCCTGGAAAATTAAAGAATAAACAAGCCCAATTAGAAATACCATCATGTGTTTTCTTGGATCCTGGAAAATTACACAAAATTAAAGAATAAACATATGGTTTCAAATGTATGTGGCTAAGTGTATGTTTAATTCCATACAATTATTTTTTAATCTGAATATTTGGCTTCCTTTGAAGGTAAGGAAGAATATGCACAATAAAATTCAAATTTAAAATAAATGTACTTATATTTTTTTCATATGATTAAGAAATTAAAAACTAACCAAAAGGCAAAAGTGAAAAAATGCAGTCATACATCAGGTAAAGAGTGCATGCTTAGATTAATCTAAAAGTAAGACATACCATGTGTGATAGTATTTTCCACTTTTTTTGCCTTTTAAAAAATGAGTAAAAGTTCACCTTTTCTCCTCTTCTGCTTTCCACCAGAGGGACCATCACTCAAAACATCAGTGTTACCATTTGTTTTAGACGCATTTCCAGATGTTTTTAAATTTGACACTGCTGGTGCAGGTCCAACAGATAAAGGCTTCTCAGGATCTTGGTCTGTTTTCATGGCAGAATCTTGTGAATTATGAGGTTTAATCTTTGGTGAAGAGTTTTTACCTTCAAGCTGAAACTTGTGATATTTTCCATCTCCGTTGGTTATGGGGTGAGAAGATTGTTTTACTTCAGAAAGAGTGCGAGTAGGAAGAGCTTTATTGTTCTTTCCAACTGCTTTTTCTTTGAGCACTTGTGCCATTTTCTTCTTTTTTAGTATTTCCTTTTTTACCTTGGCCTTCTGCAACTTCTTCTTCACACCTTCCTCTTTATCATTGCTGATCTTTAACTTTTTTGCCATCTGTGCCTTATTTTTTTACCTGTTGAGAGATCATTAAGTCAACAGTTTATGTACTATTAAGGCTTTGCCTCAGAGGCTTCTGTCTTTTTTCAAAATAAAAATGCTCAGCACTGGCCTTTTCAGCCACGTTAAAAAAATAGTTGAAGAAACCTTGAGGCACCAAGTTTACGAAAACAAGAACAAAGGAAGCATGGTACAATAACTTTTTTTTTCAAACAGGAAAAAAATTAATTAAAAAGACAATTCTGTAAAATATCAATAAATTTTCAAACTAGCACATTTTAATGAATAATTTGAAATAAAAAGTGTACATATGTGGTGAAATCTAGAAATGAACAAGAAAGACTGAAAGTGTTTTTTAAGGCCTGTAAAGTGCCAAGAAAAAAAATTATATTTTACAGCGCGTGCACTGTGGGTTCTACAGCAGTTTGTTCTTATTGGAGACTACTGTATAATTTGCTGGTGGTATCAGAATTCATGTACATATGCGTAAGAACTAAGAAGTAATAATTCAAATGACACTCAAAAAGTTGAAACCTGTTAAAAGTTATATTTAATATAATTAGTACCAAACCTGTTTAACCCTTTGCTGTTTATATTAGGCGGCGGCCATTTTGAATGTTAGGTTCAGCTTCCTGGTAACAGGGACACCCTTGTTTGTTTACATTTTTTTGGTCAGATGAGGGCTCTACAGGGGGGTTCTAGAAAATAAGCTGTAGTTAGGCCCATATGGATATTAAAGCTATGAAATTTTGATAACTTGCATACAATTGAATGTGCTTTAAAATGAAACTGGTTGTGAAGAGTTTTCAGTACGTATTAGTATTATTTTTTTATCATTTTTCTTCATTTTCATTTGAATCCCTTGCATACAGATTCACTAGAATAAACAACCCCCCCCCCCAAAAAAAAAAAAAAAAAAAAAATCAAGAGACTGTACAAAGTGACACAAATTCAAGAGGAAAAAAAGACATAGACATTGTCAATAAAAAGGGAACAGTCCAACTTACTTTTCTTAGACTTTGTTTTCATAATCCAAAACATAACTTTCATAAACCCTAACACACTAAACAGCCTAGGCCTACAAAATAAATTTCATAAGAGATAGCACTGAGCAGAAGCTAAAAGATAAAAAAAAAAATTCTAAATCTTATTCACACACATTATAAACATCAGATCAACCTGCTTTTTTTTTAACAAAGCATAACTTTTTTAGGACACTAGCTCACGAAACTGAAAATGTCATACGCGAAATATATAAATCTAGCTTCCATCATCATAGTGAAGACGCTTTGCATGCAAAGCAAAATATTCTTGATCTTCCATCTATTCATATCTATCTAGATTTAGATCTAGATGTAGAATCTAAGATTTGTTTTTTTCTTCTTCACATTTCTAAGTGAGCGAAACTAAGCTAGGCTATGTAGGAGCAGAATTGGGATGTGAACAGAGGCAAAGATCGGTATACAACTGTAGCAACATGAAACATCGAACCGATCTCTCGTTTATAATTTAAAATTAACTTTTTAACTAGTTTTACTTTGTTTTATTTCTCCTATATCATAAGTTGTCCAAGCAGTACATTCCCCCGGACTTAATATATAGCCAAGATTCTATATTCTCTGGAACTGGAGTCTAGATCTAGATCTAGATCTAGAATCTAGACCTAGATCTAGACTCTATATATTTTCGCTCCAACTTATTTATACTCTTTCAATAAAGGATCGGGACTGGTATCAATATTAGACTCAAAGTCTAGCTCAGTGTCGCTATCTGGAGTGTCCATGGTCAATCAAAGATAATGAACGTCACAAAGTCAGAACAAGAAAAGCTATGTCAGAACAAACGTTGCAAGACTGAGTGTTAGGGCTTCCCCGTGCTTTCTATGTCAGGGAATCCCGTGTTATTCTGGGTCGAAGCTATTCAACTATAATTAGAATGTTGCAATTTTCTATTTTTAGATAGGATTTACCCCAGCTTTCGTCCAAAATAGAACCCTCAAACAAAGAGAAACGTCAAGGCCGTATTTGGCCGGCTTAACCCGTAGCCAGATATGTATAGCACGGCCGCTTTTGGCCGGGTTAAACAGGAGGCTCGCTTCCATTTTAGGCCGGATTTGGCCGGTTTAAACAGCAAAGGGTTAAAGTTATACAATAATATTATTAGTACTATCACTCTAACAGACAAAGCAAAAGCTTTTAAATCAAGGATTCTAAACTGTAAGGGGGTAGGACTTCCAATTGGGTATGCTGGTTTAGTATAAGAAATGATATAGGATATGATGCCTTAGTTTATAATATTATTGGTAATTCATTGTTAGAAAATAATTTACACTGTAAAAATCAAGCCCAATCTTTTTCTATGGCCTTATCACACCAACCACTCTTTAGTATGATAGAGGTACTATACCCATCCAAAAGTCCTTTCTGTAAGGAATATTCTATATGATGATTTGGCCAATCAAAGAGACGACTTCTTATCTAAATTTATATAATGCCACTCAAAACCTTTGAGATTCCACATATTAATTATCCAGGTAGATGTAACAAGTTTCATCTGAATCATTCCTAAAAATATGATTTTTATCACGGTGCTGAATAGGCCCTAGATAATTGTACTTGTAGGCTGAGATGATAAGGTGAGACTTTAAGCTTAATATTGGACTAACTACCCTAAAAATATAGGTTCATAACAAGTTAAACTAAAGTTTGATGAAACATGTGAAAAAGTGATAGAGCTAATTTGTATCTAGCTCCCCCTAATTGAATATTTTCAGAATTATGAATTTATAACTAGAATACTTGATTTAAGTCTTGAGATGTAGATGTAGATCTAGATCTAGAATCTAAATTAAATCTAAGTCCACATGTACAATATCTAGACTCTAAATCTAAAGTAAGTTCGTGGCTGAAAATTAAATAAAATGTATCGAGTCAAGTTTATATTCTACGTTGGTAGATTAATTGCACTTTCATAACATAAAATATTGTGTTTCTTCTTTGATGAGTGAAAAAAAAAATTAATTGAATAATTTGAGTCACTTTATACAAGAAGACCCCGAGGAGCATCCATCAGAACTGACACTTGTTCGCTTGGGTCACTTTTCCTTTCTATTTTACACCAATCGTCTAGTTTTGGTCATCGGGGTGCCATAAAAAAAAAGTAAACTTCACGGGTTTTTTTTTTTTCCTGTTTGTTTAAAAAAAACAGCCTTACATAAGAAAAGCAATCTACGTGTTTTTGTTGTGTCTTAAATTTTTTATAAAATAAGTTGAGGCATGTTAGAATGAAAAAGTACCTATTTATTCAGCTCATTCTTTTTCGGTGTTTTTGATTTTCCCATATTTTTATTTGGCAGATGTTCAACCGACGGTACGTGCACCGCAGCGGGATGTACAAGTTGAAATTGCGAGAAATCGTGCTAGGCTTGCAAGAAAGTCGGCATAATAATAGATTTAGAGAGAGAGAGTGAGAGAGAGAGAGAGAGAGAGAGAGAGAGAGAGAGAGAGAGAGAGAGAGAGAGAGAGAGAGAGAGAGAGAGAGAGAGAGAAGGCAGTCAAACAACGATAGAGAAAAACCGTGCTGGGCTTGCAAGTCGGCATAATAGAGATATAGAGATCTGAGAGAGAGGGTCTAAAAATTATGATTACTTAGATGTCCTCCAAGTGTAGTGTTTTTGCGTTCTATTTGGAGAGAGAAATAGATAGATAGATAAAGAGAGAGATAGTTAGATAGATAAATATATATATATATATATATATATATATATATATATATAGAGAGAGAGAGAGAGAGAGAGAGAGAGAGAGAGAGAGAGAGATGGTGACGAATTTCTTCCACAGAGTGCAATTAGTACTGTTTACTCGTGAAGAACATGATCATCCCCCCCAAAAATCACATTCCCATCAGTAGCACGATATTGTACAATTTTAAATCCCCGAGACAAAGTAGGGCCTACCGATACTTCTCGGGACTATGAATCCACATAGTATAAATCTAACGGGCTAGATGGCATCACACCCCTACACGCGACCCCATTCGGACAAAAGCCGCAAATAATTATGATTTTTGGGTCATCCAGTCACCCTTCCAGCTTCTTTTCCGCACGCAAATTTGTTGAAGTATACATACATGTACCATAGAACTGGAAAGAAGCAACCTGTTCACCTATCTTCAGAAAGAGAGGCCAACTATAGATTTGCATCTGGAGACCAGTCACCTTCGCTTGCATTCTGTATAAAATAAAGGAAAAAACACGCAGAAAAGGTCAATAGGCACCAGCAAAAAAAAAAAAAAAATCAGTTAATGGTCAAGCAGTAGCACAGTTTCGTACACAGTACATCCTGCAATACACAATGGATGAAAGAACAGAACAGAGATTTTGATGTAAGTGGAAAATTTTCCATCACAAGAGGAAAGTTTGAGGAAGGAATTTGACTCTGTAACACACCAAAGCCATTCACAATGGAATCCTCTTAAAGTCAACGACTTTAAGGGGAAACTTTAAATAATTTGTTTCGGCGCCGAGGCGTTGACTTTATCCAATTTCCACCAATGTTAACAGATAGGGAAGAGATACAAATTGGAAAGCGGATATTATTCAACAAAGTTTGTTATTAGATCAAGCCAAAATGCATGATAGTACCAATGACTGGATCAAGTACCCAGAATAATGCACATAAGCTTAATATAAAGCATATAAAGATGTAGAGGTAACTGCACTTATCTCTACTAAACATCAACAGAGCAACAGAAATTCATCATGTCACTTTCCCTTAGCGACGCTTATTTTTAGTTCCAAACATTCTATAATTCATCTTTCCTTAACCGCACGAACAATTCAAATATATTTAGTGATTTAATGACTTAGAACAATCTTGTTCGAATGAACACTATGTGCTATAAATACAACATTAATGCTTATTGCCTGCCGTTTAATGATTGCTAAAGCATATGGTCTGAGGAAGCCCCCCAATGATGTGCTTTCCTCAACTGATCATTTATAAGCATCTTAATTAAACTCTATTGGCAAGGTCTAAATTTGCCCAATTACGAGTGACCCATTGAACCGATAACGTATATATATATATATATATATATATATATATATATATATATATATATATATATATATATATATATATATGTACTTCTCTTTGACATCTTTTTATTTTAGAAACATCGGAGGCAAAAACTATGATTTATGATTCTTACATCGCAACTAATGAAAAGGGCTTGAAATGGACGGGGTGGGTAGGTGCTTTACATTCAGATCTGTATCCATTAAAAAATTGTCGGGATGAGGGAGAGAGGGGTTGCAAGAAGGAATTAGGGGTTGCATAAGGGTATATATATATATATATATATATATATATATATATATATATATATATATATATATAATTTATATATATTTAAAAAAAAATAATAAAAAACCAAAACAAAGCAGAAATTAAAACCGCGCATCAAAAAAAAAAAAAAAAAAGAAAAATAGCCGTTATTTTCTTGTAAGATAGGCATAACGGTGTAGTCATAATGATAATTTTCTCTTACATTTTGGATAATGGAATAGGCAAAAAGGAAAAAAAAAAAAGATGCCCTCTCTCATTAACAAGATCTATTACCGGTTCAAATAAAATTGTAGTGCGTCGCCCCTGAGCAGCAACATTCTACAATGCATTAGCAATTGAGGGCAGTTTCAGTCTAGATGAAAATAAAAAAAATCTATGCTGAGCATAAAACATAAACGACTCAGGCCCGTCTTGCTCTTAGGTTATTGGGTAATGTGTGCTGTAAATGAGCGTAAAACAGATTACTTTTGATGTAATCGATGAGACTGCAAATGCAACTACAGTCTGGTCCCATTTGTTGTCAGATTTTCTTTTGGCCTTTTATTCCGGACGTAACGGGCAAGATTTTTAAAGGTTTTATCACTCAATTTGGCGCCGCAGTTTTGACTGAATATTGCTTAGCGTTAAGAACTTACGTGGTACAAATAAAAGGACTCTTTTATTCCCTGTGCCACTAAAATAATTTATATCTTAGATTATGATGAGATGTAGTAAGTGACGTTACACCTCCCAACTCTCTTCCTTCCACACATAGCGAAGTACAATGTATACAAATCTGTTAACAGTGAAAATCTTTAATCTGCTAAAATTGATATAAGCCAAATTTAACGTCACGTATGAGGATTTTCCGATTAAAAAAAAAATGCTGAAAATGGTCACCACTCGAATAGCTGTTAAAATTTGGACAAATAATAATTATAATCTAGTTTTTGACGTAATCGCCATGAGGATTGTAACATTTTTGCCATTGATGGACAGGGGTAGAGCTGCCACGTCTCAGAGAATTCTCGAGAAGCGTGAAACTACATGGACATATATTTCCTCACGTTCTAATGAGGACGTCTTCATCGATGAATCGCTATCTTATTACAAGTCCAAACAAGTAATGGCCCGATGGAGTAATCGTCAACATCGACGATTTTTAAAAAAGTTTTCCAGAGTCTATAGCTTTGCGCCTGTCGCGTATTTTTTAATTTTTGCTTGGTGTTTGCTCTCAACTTAAAATAACGATAGATGCTCTAAAGATTTGGTTTTCAAAGCCCTTAAAACGGTCAAGGGCCACATGTTATGACTGCCAATCGTCATTTATGCCTTGGGTCTGATGTGGTTCTTCCCATGTTACACTGTCGTTGTGATGTTTGAGAGCTGGCGGGGAAGTTTTATCGGGCGTGTCTGTAAAAAGCACAATCTCCTCAAACTGACGACCAGGGTACTCCGTCTAAGTGATATCGGTGGACCAGCAAACCTGAGACTGAGAGTGCCTATATGGCGGAGGATTTTTTGGACTACTATCTTTGCAAAATTATGCAAGATCCTCTATTTTATTTGTAGCAATTATATTCTACTTTGTTTTACCCAGCACCCACCCTAAATATCCCATTTGAGACTGCTACTTATGCTTGGCTTAAGACTTTTTGTCTGCTTGTCGTGTTATCCCATACGATACGTAATACCATGGCCCCCCCCCCCCCCCCCCAAAAAAAAAAAAAAAAAAAAAAAATCCGCTTTTTTCCCCTTTTGAAACACATACTCTTCAGTAGTATTGTTTCATGCATCTCTCGATTCACCTTGTAAACTGCACATATCAAATAAGATTTTAGCAAGCAAGAGCAGTTTTTAAGTGCTGCGCTGCTCCATGGAGGTTAAACTGATAAGTTGGGCCAAATCCATTTTGGTCCGTTTTTATCAAACAATCAATCATACATTAAAGAAAAAAAATCGACAGGAAATATTTTTTTGGTAACACGAGAAGTCTGAAACGCTCAAAAAGATCAAATCATGAAAGTAGTTCCTATAACTACTGGAGGACAACTTGGTAATTAAAATGGATCCAAAATGATGCGTGTCTGTTATACAACGAGAGAAAATTTAATTAGAGTTAAGAGAATCAACATGGCAATAAGATAAGGTAAGAAAGAAAGTTCCTAAATAAATGTATATGATTTAATCACTTGCAAAAACACCTTTCTTTCAATTTATGTCAGTAGAAAGAATTTAGACAACTAAACGAATTTTACAAAAATTCTCATTCCGTTTTGCTTGACATTTTCGCCTACCTATTTAAAAGACATCTCGTCTCCTTGAATCCTTTATGATTACTAAGTTGTCTTCAGTTGTGGTATTTTTTTTTTTTTTTGAGAGAGAGAGAGAGAGAGAGAGAGAGAGAGAGAGAGAGAGAGAGAGAGAGAGAGAGAGAGAGAGAGAGAGAGAGAGAGAGAGAGAGAGAGAGAGAGAGAGAGAGAGAGAGAGAGAGAGAGAGAGAGAGAGAGAGATCATACTTCTTATCACTCTGACACACTCACATAATTGACCGCAATTCATTCCTTTCGTCCCATTGTAAAAATGTCACAAAAAGTTCTTACACACAACAACACAACAACTTAGGACTCAAGAGGAAATAAAGGAAGAATAGTCGGTACGCATGCGCAAGGTTTGTGTATCGAATGGCAGCAGTTTGAAATAGCACACTGAAAAAATTCACACGGATAAACTAATGTAAACACGGAAGTTGCCATAATTTTCGTGACATCTTTGGATTTATTTCTTGTTTGGATTTCTATCTTTAATTGTTGTGATGTTTGATGATTCTCTTGGCCACCTGAAAATGCAAAGTTTTTATTATCTTGGAAGGGGGTAACTGTGTCCCCTGCCGCCTGTTCACTCTTATGGCTCGTTCTGTTAGTGTCATGGAAGTTGTCACACAGAACACACTTGTAGAAAAAGTAGGCCAACCGAAAATCTGGATGTATAAAGTTTTTTACATGATGGATGACACAAAGTAATCCAACTATGATGAAAAGCAAACTTTATCCCCCTCCCAAGGGCCCTCCAATATTTGATAAAAATACCGAGGTTCACTGGACTAAACAAGTTCGTGAAACAGTTGCATCGGCATTTCATGATGATCTGCCTGTTTCAATTGATGGAGGGGCAGAGAACGGCCAATTCTGTAATCTTGGTCTAATAAGGGTAGATAAAATAAATTATCATGGAGGCAAATTAACTTCGGGCGATATTATTTTGGAAATACAAGGGCAGAAGGTCTCTGGATACACCCAGCGAGACGCGAGCTTATGGCTCAAACAAGTCAGCCAGAATGGGGCCCCTATCATGATAAAGACGGTCCCAGCCACAGGTAATGAATTGATCCGTGGAAACAATATCATTTTACTACTTTTTAGATTGTAGAAATATTGGTCTAGATCTATTTTCAAGGTATAATAGTACCGTAAGATCAATTAATTTTACCTTTCACCTCTACACATCCAGACTTTGGATGATATTTTTGTACATGTAAGTATGTTTACTTGTTTTTGTAGACCTAGACTCTAGGTCTAGATAGATTAGCTATGACTATGAACTAATCCAGATCTAGATATCTAGATAGACTGTCTGTCAGTGGATATGTAAAAATATGGTATTACTCCGTTCTTTTATCAAAGAGATGTCCCCTAACCATCAGTCTTCATTCATTAAAATGTGGGAACCGTTCAAAAGTAAAAATAGTTCCCATTAATCACAATGTATTAATTTATTATAGATCTAGATCTTGGTCTAAAATTTATTCTTAGGTAAATTTATTGCTGACATGAGTCATACCTTTGGAGCTACAATTACTGAATTAAATCATATCTAGATACAGGAGCAGTGATACGAAAACTACATTTCATTCTTAAATTATAACCATAGAGCCACTCAAAATTACTGAGTTTCAAGGTCTTATGTTACTTATAACAAGAGATCCACAGGAGTATATATATATATATATATATATATATATATATATATATATATATATATATATATATTATGATGGAAGTACAACTAATAATATTAGAATCTAGGGGTGGGTCAATAAAATTTAGGGTGCATTGATGTTTTCTGGGAGGAGGAAGAGATCTAAATGAAATAAAAAGTCTGACTATGATGAAATGGTATTATGATTTTTAAATTTTTGCTTTTTTCTTGGGTTTTAAATCCCTCTCATCACATTTTTTGTTTTAAAGCTAAATTAAACATCTCTAGAATTTTCTTTTTTTTGTCCTGAATCATGCATTTCACCGTGTTTCACCGTGTAGCCAAAATACATACAATGATACATGTTTAAATCAAAATGACTTTTGATTCCCAAATCATTTTTTTTCTTTATTTAATTTACTCTGCTTGAACTAAAGTTAAAGTTGAAACCAAAAAGATTATAGCAAAACATGTCTTGAGTCAAGAAGCATAAAATTATTAAAAATTATTTTATGAAAAATTTCAATTTCAACACGTTAAAATTGATGGATGAACTCAAAACTTCTTGCACTACAAGGTGAAATGTAAAGTGTGAATTTAATTTCATTTTTTTGTTTGTTTATTTTCAAAGTCAAAAGCCTAAATTATTGATGATACTGTAATGAAATCTTCGTAGATCAAAATACTAAGCCTGATTAAATGACAAAGTAATGATTTTTCAGTGGTCTCATCATCATCAAGTACCATGCTGTGTTACTATCAGTGATCAATTCCTTATAATAAGTGGCTTTCCATGCTTCTTTCAGTGACACTCTTCCCTTAATAAACTAATTTTCAATCTACTATCATTCTTTATCTTATTGTCTTTCTCCACCACACCTACCATCCATGCCATAAGGTGCTTTATTTTCTCTTTTTTGATTACACAAATCAAAAAAGTTATATAGCATTTTCAAATTTTTTTTCGTGACCTCTTCACTCAATTTTGTTTTGGATTTTATTAGATTGTAAGCATTCTTGAAGTAAGATCCACATTTTGTTACCTAAAATTTCTTCTGATTCTTTGAGACAGTCCAAGCCTGGAATCCATATGTCGAGAAGGGTCAATAGGGATCTTCTTGTCCAATACATTTTTATTTTCATTTTATGGAAACTTTTTGCCATGCAATATATGCAATACTTGATGAGTTTTCAATGTTCCTTTTCCTATCACTTGAGATGAAGTTTCTGCAGATGTGGCTCAGCGCATTGTTAAAAGTGCTGGTGAAAAAACTATAAGTGTTAAATTCAGGGGGGGGGGTGCTGCTTCATTTCAGATGATCGATGGCAGTATTAAGGATGGCAGTATTGAAGATAGTAATTCTTGTCACTTGTGTTGGTATTGATATAAACTTTTGCCATGATTGGCATTTATAACCCACTGAAACAATCAAATACCTTTGCAAATGATTTTAGAAAAGAATTTGTTTAATTGTAACAAGTTTAGGTTTGTGAATTTGAAGATCAGCAAAGCATTTTTTTTGTTTTATTGTATATATTTAATGACTGTTTTTTTTTCTTTGCTGATAAAATGTTAGCAGTTTTGTAAGAAATCATAAATCAGTGATATTTTTTCTAACAACCTTTTATTATCTCTTAGAATAAAACATTAAACATTAAATACTTTTAATAAGCTCATTAATAGCTGTGCAGTGGAATATATCTGTATGTGTAATCATTCTTGTTAAAATAATTATTTCCAGGAACCTTACCAAAAGATCTGGGTGCTTTTCTTATCACGAGGTTCCAGAAAGGATCAGTGGATCATGACCTGCAGCAAATTATTCGTGATAATCTTTACATGCGGACTGTACCTTGTAAGTGAATTAAGGTTGAAGTTAGATAAGATGTGAATAATTGTTTAATTGCAAAGCTCACCTTCATCAATGTCAAGTGATTGCTTTCTTTCCATAAAAGTACGCATTAGGGTAATCTTTGATTGTTGTTCATCATCTTAGATTTAATTCATTGCATTTGTTACAAAATGTTTGTGTTTCAGTCATCTGTAACCTTGGTGCTTATGGCTTATCAAACAAGACTAATTTGTTTTTAACCTATCTGGAAAGCAGAGACTTTTTTAACCCATATATTGAATTTTTTCTTTGTGTTATTACTTTCAGTTTTCTGTAAAACAGTAAGTTGTCCTTTCTTTTGAATGTTCATCTCTACAGAGACTGCGTGACTGCTAAAATTAGCAGTTAAGCAAATAAACAACTAGTAATACAGACACATTAGTTTAGATCCATTTTTGAAATTTTGTGTTCTTACTGAACTTGTTTTTAAAAGTTCTTTAACGGAAAACTAAATTCAAATTCCATAAATTCATCCCGTTTCCAAAGCTATTCCTTTTGGTTTTGACTTTGCCATTTTTGTTTGAAACACCCCAACCTTTCAAGATTCAATAAACATTGTAGCATTTTGAGAAGGGCAAATTTATGTTAAGATGCATGCTCTCCTTAATTCCAGGCACTACTCGTTCACCAAGACCTGGAGAAGTGAATGGTGTTGATTACAATTTTCTTAGCATTGAGGACTTCAAAAAACTCGAGAGATCTGGAGAGCTTTTAGAAAGTGGAATATTTGATGGTGAGCAATTAGTCTCAGTATTAAGCTATTACAAAACATGTCTCGAATTTTAATCAAAGTGTTTGAATTATTAGGTATGAAAGTAAAACAGCATTCCATGTTCATGTAACATAATTTTGAAAAAGTTGAAAGATTTTTTTTTTACCTGTTAATCCCAGCCCTTCAAGACAAAGCTACTAACTAAAAAAAAAAAGAGTATATGCCTCGCTGACATTATTTAAAGCAATTTGATTACTGGGGTATGAATAAAGGAATATTGAAAGTTTTGTAAAAGTATATCTGGCTGGAGAGTATAATTTCAGAGCACTGCTCAGAGTATGAAAGATTTAAACTCTTTCAATTTTAAATAGGCAACTATTATGGCACTCCAAGGCCATCGAAAGAGCTGCAAGGTCAACCTGTCAGGCGGTCACAGTCAATGGGGCTACCTGGAGGTCAAGCATCGCAGCTGGACAAACGGAAGCGCATGCGCAGCAACTCAGGACACACTCCTGAGGGTACAGTGGAGGAAGGCGAGGAGAGTCAACATCCCACCAGCCCAACCCGAAAACGATCACTTGAAAAAGCGCACAGCACCTCAAACCTTGGCCCTCTTCCAGATAATTGGGAGATGGCTTACACGGATGATGGCCATCCATATTTTATAGAGTATGTAATCTGTCTTCCAGCAGTGTTGAAATATTGATCATTATCTTAAAAATCTGGTGCTAAGGTCTCTGAGCTTTCTCCCTGCCTTATTCTGCAATGTTACTTAAAGTGTAGTTGGTATTAGAATGAATTCTAGTGCATTTCTTTTTCTCTGAAACAACACCATTTTTTGACTCAAAAGAAAAAAGAGCCCTTTTAAGAAGAAGACATACTTATTTTGTTAAAAGTAACAAAATATGTAATATAAAATGTTTTATATTACAAAAAAGGAAGAACTATATCTGTAGACAAAATATCTTATCTATTAATTTTCTTTTGTAGCCAAATTTCTTCAAAAAAAAATATTGTTAGAAATTCTTTAGAGGATACCGTTACTTCTGATTTTTATCTCGAAATATCAATATCTTGTATAAAACTTTTATGGTAACTTTAATGCTTAGATCCTTTATTTCATATTCCTATAATCAAATTTCTGCAGGTATGAAATTCATTATCACTTCTGGGCATTTATTTGGGTGTGGGGAAGGATTTTGTCCAAATCATGACTATTTTTTACCACAATAATCTAATTCTAAAGTAATATGTGATTATTTAAAAATTATTTTATCATCAATACGTTTGCAGTCACAACAACGAAACAACACACTGGTTGGATCCAAGGTTGGCGCACTTGCAGAAAGAAGCTCCGTTGGATTGTGATGATGATGGTGAGTGTTGTGCAAGCTGCTTTCTGTGTTGGACTGGTTTGTTTTGTTTTTTTTTCTCTCTGATGTTATTCACATAATTAATAGGAAACTGCGCTCTTCTCATGAATCTCCAAGAAATCAAAAACTGTTTAGCATAATAACTTTGAATTCTGTTACAAAATACATTCTCTGACTTCCAATACTCTCAGTCGTAATAATTGGGTGGGTTTGCATGCAAGAATCTTGCTAAAGAAAATGAGACCCAACTTAATTCTCTTTTCTTTTAATTAATAGAGTAATAGATTATCCTTTCCTTTTTTTTTTTTTTAATCTGTCTCCTGGCATTGCATCTATTTATTTCTCCTTAATGTATTAACACAATGCAGGATCATCTTTTATGTTGGATTTAGTAATATCAGTGATAACTACTTAATACATTCCTATAAATTTTGTTTTCATTTTTGAAATAGTATATTAAAGTAATTATTTTACCTCTGATGGCTGAAATGAAAAAAAAATTCTCCTCATTTGAAACTTGCATGACAGCACAAGTTTTTTCTCTTTCATGTTGGTTTGACATTATACCTTGGTGAATGATCACTCAGTCTTTTCCCACCGTAATTTCAGATTTCTATCCCATCTTTTTCAAAATATCTATACTTACATGGGCATTTACATAAATTATTGAGAATATAAATGTTTAACAGACATGGGGACCTTGTGGAGAAAGTCTACCTCTAGCCAAAATCATACCATTATTAAGTTGTTGGGTTGTTACCATTTTTTCATCTCTGTCTTTCAAAATAGCTGTATGTCCATGTTTTATCCTTTCATCATAATATCACATTTAATTTTTTTTTGTAATTATCACATGTGTGTTTTATGTGTGCACTATGTGTGTGTGTGTGTTGTGATACTGATTTTCCGTCTGCTTCTCTTTCTCAGTTGCTAGGTTATCTGAATTTGAATTGGATATTCATCAGCTCCATAAGTTATGAATTATGATTACGTTTATGATGGGACTTTATCAGAACTACACGATTCAAACAGCTTCAACTTGTCAGGATCCCTTCGCATGAAAATTGTACCAACCTCCTACTGTTCTCTCTTTCCTTTTTCCTTTCTCCATCACTTTACCACTTACCCCTCCTTCCTTCCTCTCTCCGTTTTATCCATCTTTCTCTCTCTCTCCCTCTCTCTCTCAGTTTCCCCTTACCCACCATCATCATTAGTCGAGAATGATGTTGTACTTGCAGTTAGAGAGTCAGTGATCCAGTGACCCACCAATCATGCGGAACCGAATGGGTCTGCAAATATATAGTACACCGCCTGCCTACCACTACCATATCCTTTCCAAACTCGAGGTCCTTGTCTCTCAAGTTCTTCCAATGGCTCCTCTGAACTGCCTCCTCTCTAGCTCTCAGTCTGCGCACTTTCCTCTCAGAGACAGCTTGCTTTCCTCTTGTCCTACTACTAGATCCATAGTAACTCCCATAGTCTCTCGGTTCTCCTTCAGCCTCCCTATGCCTGAGGGTAATCCATCATCGTCTCACTCAACCCGTCCCCCCCCCTATTACTTGCACGTAGCAGACTATACTAATCCGCATCGCCCTCAGATCATATATCACTGTGGATTATATCCTTCTCGCGCAATGCCCTTTTCCTTTGGCCTAGACGTAGACTAAGACACACTCCTGAGTCCTTTTTCTCCCCACCTGTCCTGCACCCCACATAGCGGTCAGATTTGGGCGTAGATGACCGCTCTCCTCTTGTCAAGAGCTTCACTGATGACAATGCACCGGCAAAAATAATGTCTGTCTGTGGCTATTATTGGTGTTAGAAGACAAGGTACACTTTTTGTTTACGTAACAATACGAACGGCTGTTGGGGTGAAATAGATCACCATCATTAGTTTCTGTTGCCTTTTCGGCGAAACATCACCTACATACAAGTATGTATTTTACAAGGCGTGGCTACCTGTCTTGACTTTTTAAAATGTCGCCTTAGCATGAACGTTATCAGGGTTTAGCGCACTCTCCATTTAACCTTCTAAGGTAACCAGTCGAGCAGAGAGAGAGAGAGAGAGAGAGAGAGAGAGAGAGAGAGAGAGAGAGAGAGAGAGAGAGACAGAGACAGAGAGTGTGTGTGTGTGAAAGAAAGAGAGAGAGACAGAGACACGCACACACGGAAAGAGAGAAAGAGAGAGTGTGTGTGTAAAAGAAAGAGAGAGAGAGAGAGAGAGAGAGAGACAGACAGACAGACAGGCAGACAGAGACACGCACATACGGAGAGAGAGAGAGAGAGAGAGAGAGAGAGAGAGAGAGAGAGAGAGAGAGAGAGAGAGAGAGAGAGAGAGAGAGAGAGAGAGAGACACACACACACACACGTTTCCTCGGGAGGTAATCTCCCCCCTTGTTGCGGCTAATAGGCGGTGTTATTGGTCAAAAAGAATTCCGCTATTGATAGCTCGCTCGACTCGAAGCAGTTAATGTTTAATCCGGCGGCGACCCCCCCCCCCCCACCCCCACCCTAACCCCCCGCATGCTGTAACAACTTGGTCAAGCACATTTGAACAATGCGACCTTTTTCTCAGGCCAATCATGGCTAATACCCAATCTAAGCCTAGTTAGAGCAGATAAAGTTGATTCTCTACAGAACGCATCCTTCTGTAGCTTAGCACTCAAGCCATTTCTTTTAAAGCACAGGCCTCGTTCTTGAAATAGATTATTTTTTCTAACGCCAAATCAATAAAAAATACAAAGGGCGGTCGTTAAAAAAAAGAACAATAAGTGCGATTTCTGTCCAGGCGTAGTCGCTGCAGAAAACAGCAGCAATAGTGCAATGCAGGTGGCATCCTAGATTATTATTTTCCAGTTTCCTTAAGTACGGTCTCTGTGGATTTGTATGGAAATTGGAATTGAAGAATATTTATTACGTCCAAGACTTAAGTTGATGAGTATTAGTTTTTTTTTTCTTTCTTAATTCTTATATTCATACCGCATATCAATCTCAATAATTGATAGTAGTAGGTCTACGCGCGCATTTCATTTGAAAAAAAAAAATTCCATTTCTTCCGACTAGATGCAGAATAGAAACATTATCCCTATATACATTATCCCTATATTCATTGGATAGAAACACGCATAAAAAAGCGAACTTCTGAGAGATCACCGTCATTAATTTTATGTCGTAAATTAGATGCATATTCAGCAATATTTCAGCACCTCACCGAAGCTCTATTCTCACATTGTGTTAGGGAATCTCATGCCAGACTAGCAAGCTACTCGCGTTACAACCAGATTCCCCGCTGGACCCCAAAAATTGAATGAAAAGACGCCCTTCATTAAATCTTTCTCGCTCATTGACGCCTGAGACTTGTGATTTTCTCACGCACTAGTCCAATGGTTGGTTACCCAAGTCAAAGGTTCTTTGATTTATGCAGAATTTAAAGAGACATGAGACTTTGATAGGGTTCGAGGGTATTTTCGCTTGGTTTCCCACCCTCAGATCTATAGGATCCCTTCAAATACCGATAGAAGAAGTAATTTGTTAGCACGTTTCATTTTTTTTTTTATATGGTTCGAGAGTATTTTTGCCGGGTTTTTTTCTTCTTTCTCTATCTAGATCTATAGGATTCCTTCAAATACCGATAGAAGAAGTTATTTGTTAGCCCGTTTTTTGTTTTTTTTTTGATATGGTTCGAGAGTATTTTTGCCGGGATTTTTTTCTCTTTTTTTCTTTCTCTATCTAGATCTATAGGATCCCTTCAAATGCCGATAGAAGAAGTAATTTGTTAGCCCGTTTTTTTTTTTTTTTTTGATATGGTTCGAGAGTATTTTTGCCGGGTTATTATTTCTTTCGCTATCTAGATCTATAGGATTCTTTCAAATACCGATAGAAGAAGTAATTTGTTTGCCCGTTTTTTTTGTTCTTCTTTCTTTTTAGTTTTTAAACCTTTTTGTGTTTCTTTTGCACATGAAAAAAAAAAGTTTGGAACGGAGTGCGCTAATCTTGTACAATGTGTATAATTATGAGATGCTCGTAACTGATTGCCCTGAAATCAACGCTCATGGTCAAATTGACGCAGAAGTAATCAAATATTGATTTCCATCAAATCTAGGTGAATGAAGGATTCAATCTGATGCGATTTCTACCCTCTAATACATAATCATCTATCTTATTGCTTGTTGAATTATAAACTTCACCCAGTCTATTCTGAATTGGAATTCTCTGCTCCACCTTGATTCGTTGTAAATGTGGACATTTTACCGTAACATTTTTGTTTACTGGAGTGAAAGTTTCACAACCAACGGCTCCTGCTGGATATCACGGCCGCGTTCCTTTCGCCACACTGTTTTTATATTTTGTCTGTCTGTCTGTCTGTCTGTCTCTCTCTCTCTCTCTCTCTCTCTCTTTTTTTTCTCTCTGTCTGACTGTGTGTCTCTCTGTCTCTGTCTGTTTGTCTGTTCGTCTGTCTATCTGTCTGTCTGTCTCTCTCTCTCTCTCTCCAATCTTTCTTGTTGGTAGTTCGCATCGATCTATTTGTACTTCATAGTATTAAGTAAAGCTATGGTGAAAAGCAACAGTTGTAGCGCCAATAGCTTGAGCAGTATCGAACAAACAGTTGTCGCTGCCACTGCAAAGTTATAGTCACTAATCTCAGCAGCCAGATGCGAAGACTATAATAATCATTTTGCTCCGCCTTTCCCCCAACATCATCTGCTCCATACAGGAGGAAGAGTTCAAAGAGAAAATGAGACGTTTGCCCGGTAATAAAATTATATATACGAATGCTCTCACTTCGACATCTGTGAGCAAGGCTGACAATAACTACAGCACCAGCGACACCAGTGTTTTAACGAAGGCTCGGAACGTTGGACCAGAAGGTATAAACCACAGCACCCTGCTGTTCTAACGCCAATAATTGATTTTTTTTTTTAATAAAGTGAATGAAAACAAAAATCATATCAGATTCAGTGTTCTCACGCATGGCCGGAAGAAGATGAAGGCGTCTGTCAACAACATCGCTTACGTGAATGAAAACAAATTAATTTTTTTTCCCAACTGTTTATAGATTAGCTTGGCGTTTGATTTTTTGATATTTTACTTTGTTTCTACTTATGAGCTAAAACTAACATTGATTACCGTTACGTCGTGTTTGGTGGATTCACAGCACGCAGAACAGTGTGTGTGTGTGTGTGTGTGTATGGTCTTCGTTTCTTTCGCCGCCTCACTTGTCAGTTCGATGATTAAGATGAAGTAAAAAACAAAAAACAACCAGTGATATGTTTGGTAAAATAATTTACCTCTCTTCATTAGAAGCCTTTATACAACTTAACAGAGGAAAAACAGGGCTCATTATGTTTTGAACTTTTAATCTCCATTTATGTTGTTGTTGTTGTTGTTATTGTCGTAGCAGCAGGTGCAGTAGTAGCAGCAGCAGCAGCAGCAGCAGTAGTAGTAGTAGTAGTAGTAGCAGCAGTAGCAGAATAGTGCCAACGCGAAAATAGGTTGACAATCGCAAACCATTTCGAAAAGTTTTGCCTGGAATAATGAGAGACCTCTTGAACCCCGCAACTTTGTTACATTTTAAACGCATAACGTAAGGGAGCGTTAATGGACGGAATGCCTTGGGGCTCCATTCACTAGCACAGGTCTTTTCTAAGCCATTCTGTACACTCTGTAATGATAGCATTAACTTGTAAATCTAGTTTATCATCCGAGCAAGAGGCGCTTGGCATAGAAGCCTAGTCCCCTCTTGTCACACGGGCCATTAAAATAATTCGGAGTCGCCCTTATTCCCAGTGAGGATTAGAATAATTATAGTTACTCCGGCTTGCCATTCAACTTGCTCTACGCGTACAACAGTGCTAATTCTGGACATGCCACACTTTCAAGTTTCATGGCCTCGTTTCTCTCTCGCTCGAGGTCTGTCGTGGCCGCTCTCACACTCTCTCGTACAAAACGTAGTCTAAAGCCTGAGAGGAGTTGAGGCGACTTTGAAAAAAGAATAATGTGGGGACTGACTTGCTATCTGACTGGTGTTTTTCTTTCAATGGCGAATGGGAGGAGATGATTAGGCATGTCAGTGACACTGGTGTCACATTGACCTCAGTCCGTTGGATCAGGAATACGCTGGGCGTACTGTTTTAGCACGCGCCATCGAGTCCTAGATTTCCCGTCTTGTGTTCAAACCGGTAGGAAAGATTAGTTAAGTTCTCTACTGTTGAACACTATCGTGTTTCTTGTTGTACCGGACTGGGATGGGAGATTTCTGGTGTGGCCGCACTGTATCACTGCAAACAATACATGGATAAACCAAGACACAAATCTCTCACGCCTGTGAACGTTCGCACTACATGCAGTAACAGAAACTAATCGAACAGAAGAAAAAAAAAAAGAACCGCAAACCTAGATCTAGCTCGAGACCGACAAGTCGGAAAAAACATATGAACAGATGGATTAGACAGCGATCGAACCTGCACCTCGATATGGCACCCATCGCCTCGCTGAGACAAGATCAGGCATTTAGCCAATGAGCCATCCACATCTATAAAAATATCAGTGACCTACATGCTGCTGGCTTGAATAGACTAAGAAATTGAATAGAAACTAATGACCGTTTTCAAGAATGTTGGAACCGCTGAGAGGCTAGATGAACCATTCTCGAAGCATGCCACCCGGTAGTTTGAGAACCGCAACGACCTCCGGAAAGTTGGGGTGCGGTAACAGGAGCGTGCCGCCTGTTTGCTGAGCCGTGAAGGGTTTGCGGTCTTGACCATCGCGTGCTCTAAAGTCTTTTTTGCGGTCGATTGGCAAAGTCAAAGGTTAGGGTCAAACTATAATGTAATTGGATCTAGCCACAGAGCTCTTCATCTCGGGTGTAGCGTCACTTCTCTAATAGGTTGTGTCCACACTGAAATCGGGCGATGGACCGGCTTCTTCGCGGGCTCGCACTTGCGGGACTTCACGTCACGGAGTCTTGCGGAGGGATGCTGAAACGAAATCATAAAAAAATGATTTTCTGGTTTTCACACTTGATACTAATCTTGCGATACGGTTACCCGTTTACTTAGAGTGGAGTGTTTTGTTATTTCAATCGCCAAACAGTTATAGGTAACAAAAATTGTTCGACTGTTTTTTTTTTACAACCTCGAGCCTCTTTGAGCCATGATCAAGATTGTTCCGGTTGGGAACCGCTCAATCGTCCCGTTACTGCTCCTCCAGGGATAGATTATTATTTTTTAAACATTCAATCAATTCATAAATTACAAAAAAAAAAAAAAAAAAAAAAAAAAAATCCAATTTCTCTAGAATTGTTTGCTTTTTTTCCAGCGCTTTTTTCTCTGAAAATAATTTTGTAGAGGAAAGATATTCATCAAATCCAGATCGAAGTTCTATCACACAGTTCAAGGTGCATCTTTGTAAATCGAGCGGCAAGCTACAGCTTTCGGTTTTGACTGGTATAATTGAATGATTTACCAGTGTTAAACATTCCGGAGACAAGTCTAGGCATATCTCCACAGACGATGATCACTGCGATAGGCTGGTGTGATCGGTCGCGACATCCGATGACCTGAGTACGAGTGTGCACGCTCAATTAATCCCCCACACCACCAAAATACTCTGGGAGAAACCTAGGCGACTAATAAAAACAGCAACAAAAAAAAAAAAAAAAAAACCAAAAACAAACAACCTCTTCCAGCGTCCTCTGTCGTAATGTTAGGAATGTGGAGTTTGTGACATCTGTCGTGACTGGTGATTGACCAGAGAGGGTAGCGTCGTGAACTTTGAATCACATCCTATCGTACCCCCGTCCCAGGTCTCGCTCAGTTGAGATGCTCCTACTCGTTACTGACAGTTTGACAGTGCTGTCAAGAAGTTGAAATTGTGATATACCGACCGCTGCGAAGTGCAAACATCACAATCACTTGGTAGAGAGGCGTGCTCACTGAACAGACTACTCGTTTCTGACAGTCTGACAGTGCTGTCAAGAAGTTGAAATTGCGATTTTTTAAAAATTGTTCCTTTTTATAGATACGTTTGCTCACCCCCCTCTCTGAATGTCTGTCTGTCTGTCTGTCTGTCTGTCTCTCTGTCTGTGTGTATGTCTGCCTGTCTCTCTTTCTCTCTCTCTCTGTCTCTCGCTCACTCAACATGAATTTTGATATATCTTTATCTCCATCTGCCTTTCTCATCCGTTGGCTCTTTGTCTACTATGTGAACCCCCCCCCCCCCCTCTCTCTCTCTCTCTCTCTTTCTTAGCTTGAATTTTTAAATGTTCATGTCTGTATCTGTCTTTCCTAACCGTTGGCTATCTGTCTCTGTGGTGACCTCTCTTCCTATTTCTCTCTCTCTCTCTCTCTCTCTCTCTCTCTCTCTCTCTCTCTCTCTCTCTCTTTCTCTCACTCACTCGGTATTTTTATTTGTCCATGTCTGTATGTCTTTCTCTACCGTTGACTCAATGTCTATGTCTCTCTCTCTCTCTCTCTCTCTCTCTCTCTCTCTCTCTCTCTCTCCCCGACCTCCCCTCTCTTTTCATCTAGGTTCTTGCTCTACTTGCAAATTGTCTATCATCGTGTAGAGCCAACCATTGATCGTGACTATAACAAATAACTGAATATTAAAATGTCTTGAAAAACAAAAACAAACAAACGGAAGAAGTAATCTATCTCCTGACGGGGACTTGTTTGGTGTGCAATATTAAGATACCTTCATTCGTTGCTTTTTTTTTTTTTTTACTTTGCGGAAGGGGTTTAGTTGATCGATCTACCCATTTAAGTTTCTTGCATTGCAGTGAATATGTATTAGAGGCTAAAAGGAGATCCCAAAAGCTTAGTAATAGGAAGCGAGTCAAACTAATGCTCACTCTGCATATAGTGGGAAACAGAACGTAAGAACCAGGAGTAAACTTTAAAGATTAGTCTGACATAACTTCACTCGCCTTGCCCACGCGCCTCTGTTTACTCGCCTATTCTCTCGTCCCCTTTATATATTTCAAGTTTTCTTCTTTTCCTTTCGTTTGTTTCCCCCCCCCCCTTTTTTTTTTGTGTTAAAATCCCAACCGCAATCCTAGCTTAACAAAAAGCGCCGAGTCCGCTGCGGTTTTTCTCCCCTTCTTTTTTTTTTATGTTATATTATATGAATCCCCATTCAAGAAAGCGGAATGGGGTGAAAGCCCGTTGTTCCGCCCTTTGTTCCCCTGTTTGCTGACTCGCGGGGCGGACCGCTAGTATAGTACAGGACGAAAAGTAAACTCAATTAAAGGGCGACTGGCTAGGCGAGCCATGTCTTATTCCCGATTTTAGATTCGAATCCGCCGTTTCCTGCCTGATTGTAGTCGAGTCTTGCGAAGCGTTTTTTGAGGGAGGGAAGTTACTTTCGCTTAAAACCCAACGCCTTATCGAACTATTTAAAATGCTATCATCTAGAACTAGTTAGGTCTCATGAAAAAAAAAAACAACCAAAAACAACAAAAACAAACAAAAGTAAAAAAAAAAAAAAAAAAAAAAGGAAGGCCTGTTCCTAAGCGCCACCTAGCCTCTAGCTGTTGGCGAGAAATAGAACTTTTTTGCCTAAATATTGTGAAGTGTTGCTTCCGCCTCTCTCTCTGTTATAACCAACCTCTCAGAGCAGAAGAGGCGAAAGTTTCATGAAAGATTTTCAACCACTATTAAGTTTTACACCGAGTATGACCGGCTTGTGTTACTATACTATCAAACGTCCGTCAAACTTTACCCACGAATTCAAAACAGGTGTTTAAAAAAAAAATAACCCTGGTGGTACTCGCCTTCACGCCTTCATTTCACTGACCAAGTTCGAGTTTCGAATCAAACGGATCTACCGATTCCCCTCAATAATATTCTCGAGTCTAATCCGGGTCGCACTGTATCGCAGTGCCCCATGCGTGTCGGCAGTGGGTCAACTTCGATCGCGTAAATTACCTTGGGCGACGATGGTCAATAATTATTTACTACACGGGCAATATTACTAGGTCACTAATAGACAGACTGCTTCATACTTGGCTGGGCATGAGTTTAATGCGATCTTAATGACCGCATTTATTTATGATGTTCCTGTTAGGACAGCAGATCAGAATAAAATGCTCCATCCAGAGAGGTAAACTGCTCTCAGGGGAAGGTTGGATTTGCTCTTTTGTGACTCCCCCCCTTTTTTTTTTCTTTACACACACTTTTATTGAGGTTTTTTTTTTGGCTGTTAGCTGTTCCAATCATCATTGTAAAGATCCTTACTGGTCAGTGAGAATATGGACCATTCCCGTGATTCCGTAGTCTTGGGGTAACTTCATTATAACCATTTTACGTGACGTCTAACTTGGTCTGGCCAAAAAAAAAAAAAAAAAAAAAAAAAAAGATACACAGACACATTCCTTAGCTGTGTCACTACATCTCGTCTTCGGATTAAGTATCTGCTGCCACTGTAGGACTGTAGGAATTTGTGATAAGATTTTGACTTATTCGTGAATTTCAAGAATATATGCAGTTCTCTTTTAATGTAATCACCTTTATGATCTTTAAAAAAGACACCCAAAACAAAAACAAACAAACAAAACAACATCAACACCAAACCAAAACAACCCAATAAAAACAGATAAAAACCCCCCATTTATCATTCCAGTAACCGTAAACAGTTTGTCAACTATGTCATATATTATGTCAATATATTTTCAATAACATTTACATTTATTGTTCCAATCTTTTGCTAAGCCATGTCCAGATCTAAGCTAGCTAGACACGTATAATTTCTTACCTGATAACACCTTAGCATGTCTCATTTTGAACACCGGTCGAAGATTTTTTTGCATATTCTCTATTAATATGTAGGGTTTTCCTAGAGAAATGTTTATAAAAAGCTACATACAAGCTTAGTTGACTTTCTCACCCCCCTGTCAGCGGTTACGCTGATATGTTTAACATAAAGCATACAAAACTTGGTTTATTAATGCTGTAGAACGAAGTAAACCAACCATGCTGAACATACAGCAAACCACCCTGCCTCTGACCGTGAGAAACTGCCTGTCTTCACTACAGTATGCGTGGAAACTACAAACAGGACTTTGTGTTATATTTATACAGAGCGCACCCACCAGCACACACACACAGTGCACCCGTGTTTCCTGCAATAAACTGCAGTCATTCTCAGCCACAGGCTGCATGCACAGTCTATCGTGTATGCAGCGCACCACTTACTGCCAGCTAGCACTCTAGTGAATTAGTCTGTGTCTAAATATTTTGGCGAGATGTTTTTTTTTTTTTTTTTTTTTTTTTTTTGTATTCATTTTGATGTGTGAATCAATTACAGTATACGAGGCAGCATAGCATGCAGCGTTCTGTTCCGTTAGTATTGATAATTATAAAACTTATGTCTAGATAAGTTTTAAGGGAGAAACTAGCTCTTTTTCAGAGAATGGAATGGTTAAACCAAAAAGTTCAAAATACCGCTAGATCGTGTCTTTCTGGCTATACTAGGCTACTACTTTAATGTATTAGAAAGAATCGACCAAAAACTAATTAAGACATCAACGTACGGTAGACAAAGTGAAAAAAATCCAAAAAATGAGGATTTTTTTTGGAAGCTCGGCTTTACCATTGCACAATGGCCGTTGTTTCCTAAACCTAGCACAGCTCACTGTCGATCTCTCGCCGCTGACTATCCTGTCGCCTGAGATGCGACTTAGGCCCAGGAAAAAGCCCCGGGGTGACACCGTGACACATCAAAGCGAAAAGTCCGGTCTCCATGTAATCTCATCCCTGTTCCCTGCGATCTATCCCATCCCCTGACATAGCGCCCGCCTGTCGAGCCCTGTTTCACATGTTTCAATCTTTTCTAGATCCCCCCCCCCCCCCCAGTCTAGTTTCGTGAGAGGCGATCATCTGTCTGTCCATCACCTGAGGCGACTTATCCTTTAGCATGTAGGAATTTGTAGGCACTTGGTTCGTTTACCTGCCCTGGTATGATTACCTTCACTTAAAAAAAAAATTTGAATTGTTTTTACATCATTGGGTTTTACATAATAAATTTAATATCCATAAAAAAAATCTGCCGTCGCACGATCGTTCGAGTCACTTGACAATATTGATCGTAAATAATGTCAAAGTGTGACTCTTTCTCATTCTATCATTTCAAGCACCTTATTTACTTTTGTTTGAACCTTGATCGCAGTTAAGTTCGATGGAGTTTACCTGACAAAACTTTTTTTGATTTAAGAGATATAAACGCTTTGATCATCTATTTGTGAGGAAATTAATGGTAAAATCTATCGAAATAATTATATATAAATTAAATCTCTTTATCTTCTGGCCAAAGCCGGTTTGGATGCATTGGTGCAACTATACTCTCTCTCTGTCTCTCTCACCATCTTACCTCGGCCTATCCCAAACTAATCCTGTATTGTTTTGTTGACCCCCCCCCCCCTTCTTCCCCTCTCCTCGACCCTTAATCAGGTGAAATGGCCCACCTGAGATTGTCTTGATAACAAGCTGGCTGGGTCTCAGCCTCTCTGTGCCCGAATAAAATTGTTCATGTCTCCCTTTGTTTACCCGACCCCGTTCACTTTCGCTTTACAAACCAAGACAGTTTTCGATGATTCGTTACCTACGTCGGTGACTTCCGCCCGCGCCATCTTCCAGCAACAACGGAGAAAAATATAGGAATCCGTTACGCGCTTATGTGCGCTTAATCGGTGTCGGAAATGCTGTTAACAAAGTGCTAATGGCATGCACTGGTTAGAAGCGTGCCTTAATAAATAGTAATTATTAATCAAGTTGCAAGTATTGTACTAGATCTAGAAACAGCGCGGCGTGATGTCCCAACGTGAACCATGGCGCGCGATTCTCTCTCCCCCATCCCTCTCCATCTCCCCCTCTCCATCTAGCTCAGCATCCCTTCCTCAATCCACAAATACCCCACCGTCCTCTCCAACCCTCGTCGTCCCCATCTTTATAATCATAATTATATGATCGCACTCTCTCTTCTCCTCCCCCCTCTATTTACGTAGAGGTTATAGGGCGCAGCGCCTCCTTGGTTGCATTGTTCTGGATCTGGCCTAGAGGGGCGGGGACACATAAGGGCTGGGCACCGAGCTGGGACAGGTGCTGGCTGTCCGGCCAGTAAACGTCACGCTGACCCGCGTCCTCCGCTTGACCCCAGCAGGGTGTTGATCCTCGACCAGTCTTGGGGGGTCAGGAAGAAGGTGTGTGTGGGAGGGGGGGGGGGGAGAGAAGAGAAGAAACATTATTGTGAGAAGGCGCAGTCCACTACCTGAAGAACTCGGCATGAATCGTGTGGCCTCTTGCCATTTGCACATTAGCAATAGAAATTAATCAAGATTAGAGCTAATCGATAGGGGAAACAACCGCTACTGTAATTATATCTAGATGGCTGCAAATTTAGAGGGAAGAATCAACTACAAGGAAATAATATTATTACGTTTCAGACAGGGATCGAAATCTAGATCCTATTGTTTTACGCGTGTGTGTTCTCCCTCCGCCCTGTGCGTGCTTGGATGATGACCCAAGATCTATTTAAAAAAAAAAAAAAAAAAATAACAAGATTATGAAAGCAAGATTTTTTGTGACATATTAAGCACCTAAAAGCACTCCTCCTTTTTCTCCTTTTTTCTGGATTATTTAAATTCTTTGTTCCTTAAAGAATTGACTCTATTGAATATCTTTACGAACAGGAGCTTCAAAACTCTCGAGAACTTTTCGCTGCCACTTGCACCACACACACACACAAACACACTCAGTATATTAAATTCATCCTCAACATCCGACTTTACTCATAGAGCCGAGTCAAGTAATATTGAAAAAAAATTAATGTTCCCTTGCATTATTTTTTCAAGTTAGATCGACCAGTCCTTACTAGAGCGTTTCTTTTTTTTTTTTTTTGAGCCGTTTGGCAAGAGCAATTAAAGCATGGAGTAAACAAAGAACAGGTGTCTGCAGTCTCTCGTTTAACGTTCCTTGCGAGAGAGAAAGAAAGACGAATCTTTGCCAAAAATAATGTTTGAACCACTCACTCAACGGAACCAGGTTGAAGGCCTCCCTGAGAGTGAAAAGACGCGCGAGTCTGGCCTAGATAACAACGATTTCGGTTACGCTACCTTGACACTGTCGGTGTCTTCTTCCATCGTTTATAGAATCTTTTTTTCTCAAACCAACAGGTGGGAGAGCGAAGGGCAAGGGCGTTCTTTTCCTCCGCCAGAAGAGAAAAAAAAAGGAAGGGAAAAGAAATTTTGGGGTGTAGACTGATACCGACGATAATTATGTCTCTTTTAAAGACACGAGAATTTCTCTTTTTACTAGTTTTCAGCCCTTTCTCCTCCATTTGTCTATGTAGAACTAGATATATCCCCTTCAACCTGTTCCCCCTTTTCTTAAAGCTCACAAAACTCATTTTGTCACGTGTAGCTCTCCATAATCATCCCTTTTCTATAGCTCTAGTTTTATCACATTCTCCTGGTTTTTTTATAATTTTTTGTCATCGTCTCTTTTTCACGTCTTTTTCTCTCTTTCTTCTTTGCGTTACTATCGTTTTTTTTAGTTGAGAGTGCTGAGAGTGAGAGTTAGTCAGTGAGTGAGTGACAGTAGGGTCTGTTGCTGCTCTCTGTGCTTATTGTCATACCGCCACTTCACATTGCTTTATCAGATCGTTCTGGTCCGTCTCTTTGTTTGTGAAAAGGCACAGCAGATGTTTCATGGGCTCCAGCCTGATTCAAGTTGTCGGTGTTTACAGTTACATTAAAATTCTGAATTTAACAGAATGACTTGAAGTACAGGAAAGAGCCTATCACCGGCTCTTAGTGAAATAATACTAAATATGTAATAATAATAATAATAATTATTATTATTATTTAGTATTTTAACTCTACCCCTATCCATATACCTTGATGTCTTTTAATGTTTCTATCTCTACTCCCTCTCTCTCTCTCTCTCTCTCTCTCTCTCTCTCTCTCTCTCTCTCTCGCACACACACACACACACACATACACGCACTCCTCGATTTCAGTTAGAACACACTAACGTTAATCTCCCCTTCCCATGCTGGTCCACCCTCTGGGAGGACAGTGCCTATCCCAGCTAGGGTAACGGCAGGTGCGCCAATGTGACAGTGATTAGAAAGGTCGAGAAGAGGTTCTCAGGTAGCTTGCTTGACCTTTTGTCTCGCGCAGGCTGCAGTGATGGGTAGAGGGACGAGACGGGAGGGTGTAGGTAGGTTTTGGGACGATGTTTAAGTCCACCCTCTTTGAATATCTGCTTTTGTCAGGGCGGAAATGTCCACACTTCAGAGATTTTACTGTTCTAGAAAAGAGAACTCGATCCTCTATAGTGGGCTGCATCTGCGCAGCTTTTGGTGTTGGGCCTCAGACCCGGTGTGTTTGTTCTCCTATAGTACTTTAAAAGATAAACTTGAGAGAGAATTAAAATGTCGAGCGTCTGTCTCCCTCCCTCCCTTCTCCACCCCCTCCCCTCCTCCCTATCCCGGATGTACACTGTCCACCTGTCCGAAATTGGACCCCCCCCCGCAAACCTGTCTTTGTGCCGATCCTGAGGCCGAGAAGTAAAACACACGCGCAAGCCGATATAGGCCAGCACCAGACTGCTGCCTGGAGCTAAAGGTCCGTTCGGTCTTTTGTTTTCATTTCCGTTGGAAATTATTTTTTTTTAATTGTGTGCCGCTCGTTTACAAGTTCTATACTCTAAGTGTTATATTTCAGCTGATTTAATTATAGTATCTATGGAGTGTTAATCGAACTGGTGAAGCTTGAAATAATCGTTTTTAGCCGTTTGTCTTTTCTAATTTAAGAGTCCTACTGTGCATAAACGAAACAAAATGTTACCAATTCCTTAAAAACGAAACAAAATCAAAATCCTTAGGTTGTAATTAAGTAATTTTCTAACTAGTAAAGTAAGTGATGTGCATTGTTAGCTGTTTGCTCAAACTGTTTTCCGAAGAGTCTTTCTTTCAACTCACCGGTTCGTTCAGGAAATCCAACATTCCATTTCGTCATCAAAGGACCGTGTCATGTGTCGTATTTCAGTGAGAAGGCGGAGGTTTTTTTTTTTTTTTAAATATTTTTAAAGTCTTTCCGTCACATGAAATTCTAGGATTTTTTTTTTAAATCAACGAACTTGTTGCTTATGAAGAACGTTATCTATATATCTAGATCTATGTATCTACTTGAGCCTGCTGAAACGAACGTTAAAATTTAACATATTAGAAATCTTTGTTTGGCCTTACGTGGAATAAATTAGTATCTGATTATAAGCATAAGATCTTGTTATGTCTTAGAAAACAATAACAATAGCTCCTCTAAAAATTGGAAAGTCACAATTATTGCTTTGAAACTGCTGGATAATCTGTATTAATTGTGATAAGTACTTCAGTGAATTTAGTCTTTATGAAACTCTAGGTTATATATATTTGTTATTATTTTACTATTATTGTTACCACGACTGATGCTCCCACCACCACCACAATACCACCACCACCACCACCACCACCAACTACTACTACTACTACTACTACTACTACTACTACTACTACTACTACTACTACTACTACTACTACTACTACTACTGCTGCTGCTGCTGCTGCTGCTGCTGCTGCTAGTAGTAGTAGATCGCCCACAGAGAGTATAGTTACTTGCTTTCACGGTACGCAACTGTCTTTGTAACTCGGGAATAAGGAACGCCTTTGTGTTAATTTCAGTGTTGCTTCCCCTGAATGTTTTTTCCCGCTGGTGCCGTAGCCGCAATGAATTGATACCAAGTAAAACGAAATTTTGGCTCTTTAACTGTTCTGTATGGTTTTTGGGCGAAAATGTAAACGAGAATATGTGTGTATTTCTTTGCCGGATTTTTTTTTTTTTTTATTTGGGGGGGGGGGGGGGAAGAGAAGGCGCAGTAGCAAATAATTTAAGTTTTTTTTTAGATTGTAAACAAAATCCTTTTTGGTGTTTTATTGTGACTCCGACGCCTTCACCGAACAGGGAGATTGCAGCTACTTGATAGGTTAGATCAAAGATTAATTTATTGATATATTTTTCAGTTTCATTGACGGATTTAGATCGAGTCCGATCGGAATTTAAAAAAAAAAAGACCTAAACCCATCCTTTATCTTTTTTTTTTTTCTTCTTAATCTGCCTCCGGACAAAAACCACTGAAGAGCGGCCCACATTAAATTATCAGATCTCATTATATAAGACTCTTCAACACGGTTTAAAAAAAAAAAAAAAAAAAAACCTTTCACGACATTTGAATGCTGAATGACATTGAAACTGTGTTTTTCGTAAGTCTCAAGAGATGTTGCGCAGTAGCAACGCTGTCATCAGCACAATGTTAGGGATAGATCACGGCCTCTAGCAAGCAGATGTTTTGTTAGCGAAATTACACCACACATACCCAGATAGCGATGCCACTTTTCCCGCCTTTGACGGTAAATTTAATCTCAAGTGGAAAAATGTGGATGAGAAAAAATTATAAACTTGCTGTCAAATAGAATGAAGTACGATCTTACTCAAACATTGTCGAGTCAATGAAGTGATTGATTGGAATTGAATATGTGTGTGTGTGTGTGGAGTGGGGGGTGTAAAAAGTTCTGACACGATTTCCAGACTTGGGAGGCATAACTTCTATTAAGTTTTAAATGTCGTGAGGTGATCGACCCATCTTTTCACCACAACTTATCTCCATCATGACCACAGGGATGTTCACGAGTAGCTCACCGTCACCCCACCCACATAGCTCTAGTCGCTCCATCGGCGTGGCGGTAGCAACTGCTTCCGACTCCACAAAGATATCTCCTGTATAAGCTATGGGACCACACGAATTTGCAACAGCACCCCCTCTCCCCCCCACACACACACACACTAATCACACATTCACACACTGACCTTTTCGCGTGAAAGGAATTTCAGTTCAATCATTGTTACCTATCAGTCTAAGTAGTTGAGCATTCTTCTAAGATTTTCTTCAGGTCCTTGATGCGAGTGAGTGTAAAAACAAGGCGTAGAAGCGCCGTGAATATCACTATAGATACGGAGCAATCAGGCAGGTAAACGGCTCGGAAACTTCGACCGGAAGAGATCGAACCGCTGTATAGTGTACGTCTTGCAGGGTCAAGGTGAAGTCATTGACCGGCTCCTCACTCCCTTACCCAACCTCACCTCCCTCCCACACTTCATGCCCCAGTCTCCGAAATGCTGGTAGAGTATTATCTGAGGTCAGCCACAACCTGCTGTGATGGGCCCGAGACTGAGAGAGGAGTGGGAAGGGAAAGAAGGAGGGATCAATCAGCGCCAGTGTTCAGTGTTTTCTCTCCCCTTGGCCCACGGCAGTTACCGGCCGTCGATAACGCTATTGACACAAGGGGAGATAACGCTTCCGGAGATACACACGCAAAGGCCGGGCAGAAATCTGTGCGGCCTGTAATTCTAGATTAACTTTACATACAAAAAAGAGAGGGAAAAAAAGTTATTGTAGTCTTGGCGCTCGGGAAATTATTCATTGTCAAGGTCTGAAAACAAAGTAAGAAAGATCCAGGACTAAGGAGTAACATAAAAAAACACGGAAATTGGGTATTGATAACGCAGTGTCGTAAAAACAAAACAAAACAAAAAAATTGTAAGTATATGGTTGAGATACTAATGCTTTTTTCGGCACAAGACCCGAAGTCCCGCTGATCTATCTTTGTTTGCGGCACGTTTATCCATTGTTTTATTATATTGTGAAGATTGGACCAAGACAAAAGAGCACGTACCGCACCGACGGGAGTAAAACGAGCCACAGGGACGAGTGATTTTATCTCCGAGACCATCGTCGGTAAAGAATTTTTATAACAAAGCTTCCCCCGAGGCTATTTTTTTAACAAGCTATAATTTTGGCTTAATTAAATTAGTCGGCCAACAGGGGATTTCATACACAGCTACCTTCGTCTGTATAGAGGTTTTGGATGATTTCTTTGAACAAATTTTTTCCCCATGGACGGGCTATATCGATTCAAGCAAACAGATCCATATATATATATATATATATATATATATATATATATATATATATATATATATATATATATATATATTTTGTTTTGCCTGTCGGTAAATGTAGCCCTACAGAGTATCATGATTGACAGTTGAATGTTGCTTGTTTCGAATCTTGACCCTTTTAAGGCTATCAGCCTTAATACTGCCATTGATATTAATAATTAGCCGGAGAATGCAAAAATTGCTTGTTTTCAGCCTCAGTGGCAACGACAAAGTGCATTGTTGTTCTTGTTCTTGTTGTTGTTGTAACTCCTATTACGTTCCCGATAAGCCTTGGTATGGATAGAGCTGGATAGATGAGATCCTATATCGATCAAGAGTCGAACCCGCGACCTCCGTCTCCGCCAGTCTGATGGTGTGCCGACTGAGCCATCGGGCATCTAATGTCTGAAGATATTGTGAAGGTAGCCGGGGAATAGGTTAGTCTGACAATCATGGTCATCTCTACATGGACAGCGCTCGTATCTTGCAGCCCTGTAATCCTGGGCGCAGTTCTGCACTGATCTAACATGGCTAGCATGTGGCTTGGTGGTCCTCTTTGACACCGACGCTCAGTGTCTGTGTGGCTGTGAGTGAGTGGGAATGGTGAGGAGTTCTAGGGATGTGTGGCAGTGAAAGATGGGACTTTTGATTAGAGGAGTGAGGGAGAGAGAGAGGGAGATGGGTGCCCTCTGACCAGAAGTGATGCACGGGAGGGGGGTGGAAAGGCAGCGGTCAAAGTGGTGAAGTGGGTGTGAGAGCGCTCTTCCACCCATCCACTGTCACCTCGAGATCTTAGACAAGGAGCTGCTGACGCACGCCTCTCTCTTCCCTTCTTTTCTCTCTCTCTCTCTCTCTCTCTCTCTCTCTCTCTCTCTGTATATATATATATTTATCTCCTACGATTCGACCTTTGCAGCCCTTCAGAATTTACCTTCTTTAAAAATTATTTGCAAACACCTTAGCCGCATAATTTCTTTTCTTTTGGTTTTGCTTTTCTGCTTCCCTGGTGACATTCTCTTTGTCCATATTTAATGAGGCTCAGAGTGAGCTAAGTTTATCATTAATGGACGCCCTCGTCTATCTGAATTCAAGGAACATTCTTATTATTGCGTGTTATCATTTTAAAACAAGATTTATCGAAAAATAGATAGATAGATAGAGATGAGGAGAGAGAGAGAGAGAGAGAGAGAGAGAGAGAGAGAGAGAGAGAGAGAGAGAGAGAGAGAGAGAGAGAGAGAGAGAGAGAGATTGTGTCAATTCCTGTTTCAGTTGTAATACGCTTGCGATACGTGAACATTATCTATTTTTTTTCTTCTTTTTAACTTGCCATAATGTGCCTTTTTCCCGTCCTTGTCATTTTTTTTACTTACCGAAGAACTCTGTTAAGTTCTAGTATTTTAACGCATGAACTGAGCTGTGAATCGCCATTTGCCACCTTTCGTGTTTTTATTAATCGTAGTTTTTCCCCCACTTTCTTCAAAAGTTAAGGGCTGACAGCTCCTAATGAATAAAACGATATGTTTTGGCAGTGGTGACTTTGGTGGCTAATGCTAATAGTCGAAGTGCTGGCAAGTTGTTTCAATCTTCCTCTCTCTCTCTCTCTCTCTCTCTCTCTCTCTCTCTCTCTCTCTCTCTCTCTCTCTCTCTCTCTCTCAATATTCGTCTCTGCCTCTGCCTTTTTAGTTTCTTTACCACTCCCGCCACCCCCTGCTCTCCTTTCTAATACCATCACTTGAGTTCCTTCTGTTTATGACCCCTTCTTTCTTTATGATTCTCCCTTCCTTTCCCGCTTTCTCCATCATTCTGCAGTCCCCTCCTCTATCATTCCACCCTTCCCTCCCTCCCTTGTTTTCTCCTCTTTTCTTACTGTCTTCTTTCTTTGCTATTTTTCATCTGTCCCTCCCTGTCTATGGACCATCCACACTATCTTCTCGCCCTTTCTCTATCTCGCTTCCCATCCTCTCATTTTCTGTGCTATTCTCCCTCTATCATTTTCTCTCTCACCCCCCCCCCCCTGCAACCCTCTCGCATACTCTATCTTCTTTTAAATCTCCCCTCCCCTTCCCCTGTGTTCGTGTCTGTTGCTTTCTTTTCCTCTTTCTGTGTGTCTTATTGCCGCGTACTTTAATTTTACTCTTTTTTATTTTTATTCTTGTTTTTTTTTTTTAAACAATATTTCGATCCTGCTTCATTTTTTACCATTTTTTTTTTCTAAAAAGAAGCAACCACCCCTTCACTCCTGAGCAACTTTTTTTTTTTTTTGTGGAGATCCAAATTTACTTTAACAAGTTTCTTCGATCCTTCCTCTGTCATCTTCATTAATTTTTTTTGTTTGGTTTAAATGAAAGTTGAGGGTAGGGGGAAAAACAAAACAAAGCGGGAACAGAAAAATATTTTGGGCTCTAGCGAAGAGAAGGAAAGAGAGAATAAAAAAAGGGGGAGGGGGTCGACGGGAGGGGAAAACTAACAGGCTGTGAGGGAATTACTCAGCGTCCTGGTTGCCCAAACTAACCATAGAGTCTCGACCACTGGCTCTCCTTTGTTTTCAATGAATGTTTTATTTTTATAATATTTTAAATTATTATTGCCGTTTTTTTTTTGTTGTTTTTTTTTTTCACCAAAATTTGTTCTGCGTTTTCCCCCTTCTTCATCGATTTCTTTACTTTTACGCTTTAATTTTGAAACTCCTCATAAAGAACTTGAAATTAAGTGGGGGGGGGGGGGAGGAAGAGAGAGAGAGAGAGAGAGAGAGAGAGAGAGAGAGAGAGAGAGAGAGAGAGAGAGAGAGAGAGAGAGAGAAAGAGAGAGAGAGAGAGAGAGAGAGAGAGGGGGGGGGGGTCCCCGGGGTGGGGGAGTGTACCCAGGAGGCTGTGGACTCAGCTCACCCCGAATGCCTGTAGCAGCAGTCAGTGAAGTGGTTCCGGCTGCCGCTGCTGCATGCGGCCGTGTGTCTCAGACTGTGACTGTCCGACGAGTGGAAGACGGGGGCTGGAGCCAGCTGGAAACGGCCAGGGCTTTGTCCGTTATGCTCCGCGGGAGGGGGGGGGGAGAGGTGCCCGCTGCTGGCGCTCTGTATCTCGGATGGAGCCACAGCCCTCTAGCTCTATGTTCCAGAGAGCCATGATGGAGCTTAACAAACATGCGTGCAGTAAGTGGTCATCAGCGCAGGGCTGGCTGGATGCTCTACCGCCCTTCTCTCTGCCAGTCTGTGGTCGTTACGGCCCGTAAAAAGGATTCGTAAGGCTAGTAGCGAAGATTATATTAAAATTAATGTGTACTTTTATAACAGATAGACTGCTTCATTTTTCATTTTTTTCCATATTGTTCTATTTAAGGTTGGTATAGATTTTAGAAAGCGAACTTCTTAGAAAAAAGCAACAATAAAATAAAACAAAACAAAAAAAAAAAAAAAAAAAAATTCGTCCACATGAATAATTTCATGCCGTTGTGAAATCTGAAGTCGGTACATTTTATCTGGAGGCGAATCGCGGATCGCCCGTTAAACTTTGTTGCCCCTGGAGTAACATCTGATTTTTTTCGCTCCTCCTGCACCGCATGGCAGGTCTCTCCCCCCAATCGGAGGCAAAAATTGAAGGACAGGCTCGTGTTCTGTCTGTCTGTCTGTCTGTCTGTCTGTCTGTCTGTCTGTCTGTCTCTGTCTCTGTCTCTCTCTCTCTCTCTCTCTCTCTCTTCACCCCTGTCTCTATCTCTGTCTCTGTCTGTCTGTCTGTCTGTCTGTCTTTCTGTGTGTGTGTCTCTCTCTCTCTCTCTCTCTCTCTCTCTCTCTCTCTCTCTCTTCACCCCTGTCTCTATCTCTGTCTGTCTGTCTGTCTTTCTGTCTCTCTCTCTTCACCCCTGTCTCTGTCTCTGTCTGTCTGTCTGTCTGTCTGTCTGTCTCTCTCCCCCTTTTCAGTTCACCCCTGTCTCTATCTCTGTCTGCCTGTCTCTTCTCTTTTCATCTCTGTCTCTCTGTCTCTCTCTCTCTCTGTCTCTCTCTCTCTCTCTCTCTCTCTCTCTCTCTCTCTCTGTCCCCCCCCCTCCCCTTCCTCCCCCCCTCCCCCCATTTGCCCCGTTTGTAATTCCATGTCTTTTCTGCCATATTTTTCTTGAAATTTGGATAACCCTCATCCTCCCACATTCCCAATTTTTTTTTCCTTTTTTTGTGGTGTGAGCTGTGTGCGCATGTGCCAGTCTCCATCTCCAGCCTCGATTTCGCCTTGAACCGCGAGGATGTCACAAAGAGCGCTGCCATGCCGGGACATTCTGGCGATCGAATTTTATTAACAAGTTTCTGTTTTTTTCTCTCCCTCGTCATTTTCTCCTCGGTTCAGCGTCCTTCAAGGTTTCTATCCATTTCTTTGCCTTCGTGTTACCCCCCTTCACACGATTGAAAATTTGTTTCTGTCTGTCTATAATTCTCTGCCTCTTTCTCTCTAAAAGGAAAAAAGTACACGACTTTAGAACTAAGGAACCAAAAAAAAAAAAAATGGCAGCACTATAGTTTTAACATACTATTTCTGTTTGGGTGTATAAATGTTGAACGGGAAGAAAGATTTTTTATTCTTACTGACGAAGCTTATAAAGTGAAACGTTTATATGTTAAATCATTTGTTGTGTTATTTTATTTTATTTTTTTTTTTCGCAGTTATAAAGTTGTGTGCCTATTTCCTTTTAGACCTTTTATTATACTATTTATAGACACACCCGCGTTCTTTTGGATCATTTATAACTACCAAGTTATCCTCCAAGTGTGGTGCTTTTGCTTTCTATTTGGATTTACTTCTGTCTCTCTCTGTCTTTCTGTCTGTCTGTCTGTCTGTCTGTCTGTCGATCTGTATCTCTCTCTCTCTCTCTCTCTCTCTCTCTCTCTCTCTCTCTCTCTTTTTCTCCATCTCTAAGAGGAACTTGAACTCTTTTTTTTTTATTTCAAATAATCTGCACATTGTTTTTTTTTTTCGAAGTCCAGCGAAGATGTTAATTTTGAGACTCATATCTCAGGTTTTGAAGAACGAAACACTGATGGCCTAGACTCGAAAGTCCCGCATCCTTTTCGATTCCAAAGATATCTTCGTCCGGAGTTCGAGTCTCGCGATCGCCGTTGGATATGCACGGCGCTCTCAACAGTTTAATCCCCTCGTGCCTGACGGAGGCTTGTATTTTTGTCAGGAAGGCAACAGATACTGAAATTATTTCAGCGTACTTTAATTCATCCTTGATTTCAATGAAAACGAAAAAGAAACCGTTGAATACCCGTGGTGCGCAGAATGCAGTTAATTGAAGTAATTATAATTTTTAACTTTCCACATAAACTTCACCCGTCCATATTAAAAAAAAAAAATTATGGTTTGTATTAGAAAGAAACCAAGAACGTAGTAAGCTTTTCACACAGTTTAGGTGAGAAATCTTATAAAACTAAAGTTCAGCGCACAAGTTTAAAAAAAAAAAGAAGAAAAAAATATGTACGAGAACGAACCCTCATTAAGCATCAGACAAAGGCATGCAAAGACACTGTCAGGACATCGAGAGTTTGTCAACAGAGGAGGGGGAAAAAATAGGTAAAAAATTGAGGCGAATGGGGGAAAAATGAGTGTACACAGAGGAGCTAAGCGGTAGAATGCACTGACCACACGTTGCACTGTGGTGCATCGCTGCTTGCAGCTCTCTCTCTCTCTCTCTCTCTCTCTCTCTCTCTCTCTCTCTCTCTCTCTCTCTAACTCTCGCTGTTAGGCAGCTTCTCTTCTTTGTTTGCGGCCCTGGTTGACCTAGCCTAATCTGACGCAAGAGGTTTTTTGGGTGCGAAATGTGAGAGACGCGTTTTTTTTCTTTCCCCTTCTTACTTACTCCTTTGATAATTTTTTTTATTTATAATCACCTTTTTATTTAATTGGCTTCAATAGTAAGAACTATTGTTAGAGAATAGTAATAATTATTATAACAATGATAAATGTTGGCAATGATAGGACAGTAAAGTTAGAGGTGTCTTTGTGTGGTTTTTCATTTTCAAAGAACATGAAAGGTTAGAGTATCCGTGCCCTGTAGGAAATAATTATATTAATGGGTCCTTTTTTTTTTGTTTCGATGCGACAGCAAGAGACAAGCGACACTCGTTTAATTAGTCAAAAACAGATCGGTGGAGTTATCTATAGCCGCGGAAATAGCGATGAAAACACGCAAAGCAAAAGTAGAGAGAACGTGAGGGAAAAATATGGGATGTAGCAAAGCAAAAGCAAATACGCTCACATAAAACATTAATTTGAAAAAAAAACAACAAGAAAACAAACATACCAAAAACATGCAGACTTACAAAGAGAGCGGAAGGCAAAACGTGAGAAAAGGTGAAGACAGATGGGAGAGAGAGAGAGAGAGAGAGGGCGAGAGAGAGAGAGAGAGGGCAACGGAGAGAATTAAAGTCAAAACAGAGAGATAGATAGTTACAAATATGTGTGTGTGTGTGTCTATATATATATTGAGAGAGAGAGATAGAGAGAGAGAAAGGGATATAGATAGATAGAGATAGCGTGGTTTCAAAAGACGTGCGATCACGAGATGAAACGAAAGACATACAATAATCTCTGGACACGAGAAAAGAGAGGCGGTTGGGTTTTTACATTATTTTTTTCAGTGATGTGACCGCACCGAAAAAAGCAAATGAAATTCATGTCGGCCGCTTGTGTCATGAGGGATTAAGAGGGATAGTGAGACTGATGGGAACTAGAATTATGGACGTCTGTTTGGAAAAAAAAAATGGAAAAAAGGGGGGGGGGGGAGGGATGGAAGAGAAGAGAGAGAGAGACACACACACACACACACACAGACAGTCAGACAGAGAGAGAGAGAGAGAGAGAGAGAGAGAGAGAGAGAGAGAGAGAGAGAGAGAGAGAGAGAGAGAGATTGAGGGCTCGGTGTTGACCTTAAACTTGACTGGGTAATGTGTGAGAATGAGCCGCGTTTCAGTGCTTCCAAATATTTATAGATCTCTCTCTCTCTCTCTCTCTCTCTCTCTCTCTCTCTCTCTCTCTCTCTCTCTCTCTCTCCCTCCCTCGCTGGTTTACAGTTTGTGCTTGCTATTCTCTCTTTATCTTCCTATTTTTTTCCCTCTCGAGCTCCTGTCACACCCCTCCCTAGTCTGAAAGTATAATTATAGGACCTTCCAACTCGTTTCCACTTTCCTGTGATCTCATGTTGTAACGATAATGTCACCAACTGCTCCAACCGTCATTAATTGTGCGCAGCCTGGGGATCATCATCGACATCAACGATAGTCAAACAAAATGTGATTCCTCCACACCCCTCTTTCCACTTACACACACACACACACATGCACAACACTTCCTAATTCTTCAGACTTGATGGCATATCATATATCATGCCTTACAGCAACACTTTTATCTCGTTAATAACATCGGGCTATAAATCTCTATTATCCTTTTTTTTTTTTTTTAACAATTTATCATGCAATTTGTTCGGCTGCTGCTGTTAAAGCAAAAAAAAAAAAACTTTAAAAAAAGTTTATGAAGTCTCGTTATGCGATCAGTGAGGTTCTCATATCTTAGCTCTGTGATTGTCATCATTGTAACCTTTTTAGTTCTCCAGCCTGCCGCACGTTTGGGAATGTAGCCTTACTCTTGGTAGTAATGAACAGGAATAGAAGCCATTATCAACGTATTGCAAAATAAGAATACAGCGATGGTAGTTATCGAAATTGTTCGACTTTCTATTGGTTTGGCCTCTTTCCGAGTCTTGTTCGGCGAGTGCTGACCAGTTTTTTTTTTGTTTCGTAAATTCCGAACATATCGGTGGAAAATTATTTCTTTAGTAATAACACGTTCTTAATTTGTGTATTTTATTGTGAGTCTCATCATTTTCTTGGTGGAGGTTGTCACCATATCATTTTGGGTATCATCAACACTGTCAAGTCTAGATCTCTGGATTCTTGTGGTATCTTCCGGTGGGAAACAAGTCTAGATATCTGGATTCTTGTGGTATCTTCCGGTTAGAAACAAGTATACCGTGGTACCCACAATGAAATGACTTTATAGCATTTACAGCACGCGCACCAATCTATTTTGACCTTGTCTGTTTGTGTGTTCGACTGAGTGTTCTTTAGAATTTTTATCACTCGATTCTACCCACAAGCCAGTCGCATTTTTAGGGATCGGGTTAAGTGTACCGTATTCCGCGGAACTTGATGACAATCTCTTCTGGTCAAAATAACACATAGCTCTTTTTGTCGCTCCTTTGTGGTTTTGTCAAACAATACGGTCTTACCAAAGGGAAATAAATAAAAAGTTTATCTGTGTAGGTTAATGGTCCTTGCGTGCCACCGGAAGTATTAAGATGGACTAACGATTTTATTGCACCTCATTGGTTTCCCGCAATGACGCATCGACTAAAATATTTGGAGAAATCATTTAGACATGTACGCAAGTGTCACCTCCCCCCCCATTAAATGCTGATTGACTTAATTCCCTTTTACCTCCCTCACATTAAACTACTAGCAAAGCTAAGTATTAAAATGTTCCTCGATTGCACTATGCCCAGGCTAGGCAGCAAGATTCATAGATAAAAATTAATATTTGTGATATGACAGGACCCGAACCCACACTCGCCATCTTATTCGTGAGGCAGCCGCCCCTTGCCCGAGTTATTTATTGGCCCTCCAAGCAAACACCCTTTTACAGTATAGTCTGCGGTTTTTACGCCCGGCCCCTGGGTGCGGGGGTCCACCGGAAATGTCGATAATTATCACGGCGATATATTGATTTGGTTGGTATGAGTTAGAAGAGCCATTATAATGATTGGAAGACGTAATTTGTTCTGAAAAATAAAAATAAAATCAAATCTTCGTGTCTTTAGGATGGCTAATGAGCAATCTTATCACCTTGCTAATAGATCGAGATTAGATGTTCAGTATTGTCTTTCCACTTGTTTCTGTATGCAGGTATTGACACCCCAATTTTGTGTAGTGATTCTTACTAATCGAACGTTTTTGGGGTTTGAAAATTAAGTAACGTTGAAAGGCTATCGTTTTGAATATGCTGAGCTAAATGTTTGTTACAAAAACAACAACTATAACAACAACATTTTCTAACCGATGCATGATGTAGTACGAGTGGCAGCTACCTGGACGGACGATGGAGTCTATCGAGCGAGAGTATTATCTCCCCTAACATCCTAGCTAATCAAATAGTTGCCGTCCAAACAGAGCGAGAGAGAGAGAGAGAGAGAGAGAGAGAGAGAGAGAGAGAGAGAGAGAGAGAGAGAGAGAGAGAGAGAGAGAGAGAGAGAGAGAGAGAGAGAGAGAGAGAGAGAGAGAGAGAGAGAGAGAGAGAGAGAGATAGGCAGACGGACAGACAGATAGACAGCAATCCAAAGCTTCCAAGCCAGGGTATAATGGTCTCCATATTTTCTTATCTCATTTTGTTTTTGCCTGGTTCGAGCCGAACCGACCTTTTTGAAAAGCCTCAGAATTTACACAGCTAATTCTATGCATACATCTGTTTTTTCTTCTTCAATGAAACCTGCTTTTATTGTACAACATTTCGACGTCAGTATTCTATTTAAAGCCGCAATACACTCTCAGTGTCTCTGCTGCGATCAAGCTTTCTTGAAACTGTGAAATTGGATAGAACCGACACATGCACAGAATTTTAATGAATTTCCCCCCTCCCCCCCCATCTTTTATCTTTTTGGAGGTCTCTTTACTTTACTGTTTCTCTCCCTCTAACAAAGAAAAGTTCTCCAATTGTCGCACACCCCCTAATCGATGTCCTGGAAATGTCGGGCTAAGAATGGCATGGTTCTAAGTCCGTTGGTTTTGAGAGGAGTTGTTAGAGAATCCATCTCTGTATCGAGGTCTCGAAATAACGTAATGAAACACAACCCCTTTTGGATTCCCTAGCACGTCACAGTGACTGATTAAAGTGATGGATCCATCACCCTGCGTGCTCCGTCCAGTTGTAGGGATTTCTCGCCACAACCTAACGATTGTTTGTGAGTTAACGATCCTTTCCCACAATTTCACAGGGAAGACAACATTTCCTCGTCCTCCCCACTCCCCTCCCCTCCCTCCACTTTCACTATATTGTTGAACTCCCTTTCCCTTTCTTTTGCTCTCTTGAAGTCTTTAGGGCTTAAGTCTTCGTTTGTTTTTTGTTTTTGTTTTTGCTTTTGTAACACCTTTCTGTTTCCCTTTATGTGCCATACAGTAAAAAAAAAAAACCCTTTCTCTTTCATAATCTCCATCGTTTGTATTAGAGACAAAACCCTTGCTATCTCTCACCCCTCTCTACTTTATCTCTCTTTCTCTTTTCGTCTCCGTCTCTACATTCCCACTTCCTTGTCTTATAACGTCTCTTTCTCCCTTGTCTTTCGTCTTCTTTTGTTTCTCTCAGTTATTTACACGCGACTCTATTGTCATCTTCCTTATCCACCTCTTTTTCTCTTGTTTTTTCTTCTTCTTTTCTTCCCCTCTATATCGCCTTCTTCTTTCTTTCTCTCCTTCTCCCATTCGAGCGTGCTGCACGCGAGCCTCTTCTCGGGCTAATTAGTTTCTGCTTTCTTTTCCGCCTCGTTATTCCTGTCAGCCTGGCCTACCCAATTGCCCGTACATTAGGTAACAGCGTTTTCTGCACACACACCGAGCTTACATCAACCCTGGCTCGTCTCCCCCCCCCCCCCCTCGAAACTAGCGCTGCTCTACCGCACGGCGGTCTACCCGAATGTACCCTCTTACAGGAACAATGAGTTCTTATGTTCTTTCATTGCCATGGTTGTGGCTTGTCATGGTGTTGTAACTTTTCTGTCTTATCTCTCTCTCTCTCTCTCCCTCCCCCCCTGTAATACCCCCTCCCTCCCTTTCTCTCTCTCTCTCTCTCTCTCTCTCTCTCTCTCTCTCTCTCTCTCTCTGTATGTCTCTGTCTGTCTGTCTGTCTATCTCTCTCCCCCCCCCCCCCCCATCTCTCTCTCTTTACTAATTTATTATTCCCTGTCCCTACCAATTAAAAACTTAATAGTTACTGATTCTAAGTTCACCATTGACAGTGGATTGGGTTGGCGTGATGGATAAAATGGTTTCTTCCACAACAAGGCCCCATGTCCAATTTTCTCTCCAAACAAGCTCTCGATAGCCAGAGGAAGGCTTTCAAATAGATATCGTGGACTCACCCATTGTGGAGTATGTACCGTGAAAAAAGTTTACTGGATGTTCTTGTAAAACCGAGTCCTTGTCGAAAATTGTATAAAAATGCTGCAGGATCAAAATCGATTATCGTCTCTTCGAAAATCTTGCCAACCAAATTGTGTGTGTCTGTAGTCTGATTTTTAGATATTTGTCTCGCGCCATATGCATAACCTCCACATTAATTACCACCCTGATTATTTTTATTTTTATGGTTGGTCTAACAAAGCCTTGATCAAAATGATAATTATAAACACAAGCACCTCGTTTCATCTCCTTTGCAGTCATTATTTTTTTCTCACTAGATTAATTTCCCTCTTTAAAATATTCATTATAATTATATCTTTTAAAAATTTGTAACATAATTATATATCTTCATGCGTCATACTTTATTATTATACCCATGTCCGCATAATTATAACCTCTTTTTACCTCTGCCAAAAAGTTTTATACCAGCAAATAATTATAAGCTATCACTGTCTTGGTTCTTATGGTTTTTTATTTTTCAGAATTATTATTGCTTTTAAATTATTCGTTGAGCCATGTTCTTTACCTCCTAAGTCTATCCTCCCCAGTCCTTAGGTCTATCTCCTCCCCTTGTTCTCTGCCATAAACCGCGTTTCAGTTTATCTGTAGCTCGTAATCATCTTTTGTCTATAATTGCCTCTGCTACCCATTTACTCTGTCTCACATTCCATGCTTCTATACTTCTGTTACATCCCCTCTTCTCTCTCTCTCCCTCTCTCTCTCTCTCTCTCTCTCTCTCTTTCTCTCTCTCCACCCCCCGTAACAATCTTTATCAACTCCATCATGTTTCATTTTCATGCATATTAACTTCTAATTACCTCCGAATTATTGCTCCAAATTACTGCATCTTGTTTCGCTGCCTGCTTAATTATCATGTCAGTTTTCTGCTCTATCTCTCTGCCTTTGTCCCAGTCGTTTTCTTTCGATGCGATTTTCTCCCCTCCCGTTTTCTCTTTTGTACCGTCTCTCTATTTTCCTGTTCTTTTTCTTTCTTTCTTTAACCTTTATTTCAGCCTAATGTAGACGGTCTATATCAAACAAATTCTCTTCTCCCTATTCACTATTCAATTCATCTGCACTGCTTCTATTTTCCAATGCCGTGAGCATTACTTCCCATGAGTTTCCTTATAACGCCTGATTGCATCCATCAACGCCTTGTTTTGCATAATCCTAGTCTCTCTCTCTCTCTCTCTCTCTCTCTCTCTCTCTCTCTCTCTCCCTCCCTCCCTCCCGCACACGTCCTCCTCCCTCCCTCCCTTCCGCACACGTCCTCCTCCCATCAGCTCTATCTATAAAGTGTACGGTACTGTTAGACCATTGCTTGTAACTAGAATCCACTCTCTGCTCTATCCCAGCCCACCGTGGCTCTGGCGGAGCCGTTTGTTGTTGTATCCACTGCATGCACAGAGATTAGTGGCGACGAGCTTCAAAGAATTTATCTAAGCTCTACCTGTTGCAGACTCTCTCTCTCTCTCTCTCTCTCTCTCTCTCTCTCTCTCTCTCTCTCTCTCTCTCTCTCTCTCTCTCTCTCACCGTGTCTACCCATTCAGTATATAAAACTACCTAGGCCATTTAATTGCCCCGCTGCTCAAAGACCGGAATCTAGGCTTAGCGTACGCGTAGGTAACTCTCACCTAGCTAACTTCCCCTACTTCTGATTATCATCATCCGTGTCTCTTATTTTTTTTGGCCTGTAAGGTTCTTCCCATTGTTCTTTGTAAGACTTCGTGTCGTGGATTCAGCGCTGGATTATTTATAAGCTGCGCAGTAGGTAGGAGACGGAAGCTAAAAGTTCGCGCTCAGAAGAAAACGGTTGTATATTTTCCTTTTTGACTTCTTCTTCTTCTCCTTTTTTTTTTTTTTTAAATTTTTGTTTCACCTTTTCACTTCACTGCGCTCTTAGAGAAAATATGCTTCTCTTTAATTCCAAGAACATCCGATCCATCCAGCATGATTCATCGTGACTATGCCAAGGTTTCCTGGCGGATTATTATTTTACCTCGCGTATCTTTGTTTGGCTCGATGCCTTTTCCACTTCTTCGTTTTCCATGCGTTCATTCATTCCATGCCAGTGAGCTCTGTGTTTTCATGCCGAGTTTTCTTCATTTGACGAGGGATTTACTCCGCTGTGTGAATTGTAAAATTAAAAGTAAAAATATATATCTTACACCGTTTTCGATTAACATAAAATGACTCTGTATGTACATGTTTGCACCCTCTTTTTCATTCCAACGTGGATAGTTGTACCCCAATCCAACATGTTATACTATAAGCGATGTGAAGTAGTTCCAGAGCTGAGCAAAGTCCATGGCGCCTTGACTCGGGGGATTTTTCTTCTGTTATTGGTGGCAGATTAAACTATAGTAAGTGGATTCTTCTGGTATGTGGTAATATATAATGCGCAATTCGGAAAGACAAAGTGTGTGGAGTGGACGGATTATGGATTTTTAAAATTTCAGTGTTACAAAGATAAATATATCTTACTTAACTTACAAGACCACGAATTGTGGAAGTTTTTCCTCCCTTCTTCTTCATCAAGTGTTAGTTGGTATTGTCCATGTTTTGGGCATCGGCGTTTTAAATCTATCAATCATTCTGTCTGGTTATCATTCTCTTTTTCTATCAACCTATCTATCTATCTATCTATCTATCTATCTATCTATGTATGTATGTATGTATGTATGTATGTATGTATGTATGTATGTATGTATGTATGTATGTATGTATGTATGTATGTATGTATGTATGTATGTATGTATGTATGTATGTATGTGTGTGTGTGTGTGTGTGTGTGTCTGTCTGTCTGTCTGTCTGTCTGTCTGTCTGTCTGTGTGTCTGTCTGTCTGTCTGTCTGTCTGTCTGTCTATCTATCTATCACCTGATGTGCTCATCATTCTATTGTACCCACCCTTGCATTTTTCTTTCTGAATTACACACTCGTTCCGCCTGTCTTTCTCTTCTGTTTAAAACATTTTATTTGTGTTTGTGCGTTCATCAAAGATCGGCGTAGGCCCTTGCAGCCATATAGTTTGTCACATCGAAAGAAACTTGTCTCATTTCGTATGGAACACGTTACCGACTTATTCATGACACCCTAAATAAAGTTATCCCTTTTTTTTCTCTCTCCATTTCTCTCAGTCCAGGACCTAATGTTTTTAATTTTTTTTTTTGTTTGTTTTGATACTCATAGATCTGAGGACTTCAAGTGTTATGCATAGTATAGAAAAAAAAAAGCACGACCAAGAATTAATTTCCAGACTTGCAGGAATGTCGTTGTCATTTGTGCGAAAGTGTTCTACATAATATGGAAAAGGCAAGCCCAAAAAGTTATCTGTAGACTAGCAGAAATGTCGTTGTCATTAATTTTGTCCGAAAAATGTTTCACATAAATTAGAAAACAGCGAGAGCAAGAATTCATTTCTAGATTTGCAGAAATGTCGTTGTCATATGTGCGAAAGTGTTCCACATAATATAGAAAAGGCAAGACCAAAAATTTATTTCTAGACTTACAGAATTGTCGTTGTCATCTATGCGAAATCGTTCTACATAATAGTCATCGAAAAGCAAAATCAAGAATTAATTTCTAGACTTTCAGGAATGTCGCCATTATTTGTGCATTCTTGCTCTAGTGTAGTACAGATCTGAGCCTAATCTGGATTTTTTCTTTGTGGAGGGTTTACATTTTTTCTTTTTTCTATTGTATACAACTCGACTGTGCGGTTCACGATGATGGGAGTGCCTCCGGTGTGGTATTTAAATAATTATAATAAAAACATATATATGGAAGTTAAGATATTGATGTAGCTTTCACATTGAGTGATGGCATTGTGGACGTGTCCAAGCCGTAATGTAATGACACGTACATATGCAATTTACTGTTGTTTCACCGTAAGTGAACCTTTACCTTTCCCCCGGATAGAATTGTCGTCATGTCATGAACCTGTTGATAGGATTATAGGTAGAGGGATAGATGGATAGACTGATATTGCATCTGTGAAAGAAATTAAGAGGAAAAAATAGAGGTAAGACAGAAGGGTTTAAAGTGAGAGAGATAAATAGATACACAGTGTTTGGAAGGAGATAAAAGGGGAGAAGGTAAAAGAGGGGGGTGGAGGAAGAGACACTTAAATAGAGACGTTGATAGCAGAGAGAGAGAGAGAGAGAGAGAGAGAGAGAGAGAGAGAGAGAGAGAGAGAGAGAGAGAGAGAGAGAGAGAGAGAGAGAGAGAGAGAGAGAGAGAGAAAGAGAGAGAGAGAGAGAGAGAGAGAGAGAGAGAGAGAGAGAGAGAGAGAGAGAGAGAGAGAGAGAGAGAGAGAGAGAGAGAGAGGCAGGCACACAAAACACACACACAAACACAGAGCAATTTGTTCAGAAGGATGCAAAACAAAGCAAAGAGAGTTTAAAAAAAAAAAAAAAGGAGCCATCGACTGTGCACACAGTAATTATTATGCTTTCCGAAACAAACAAAAAAAAAACAAAACAAAACAAAACGCAGACGTCGACCCGACAGAATCAGGCAGGATCTGTAACATTTTAGTCCAACAAAATTGAAAGCCTTCTATAGAGGTATACCTGGGCCTGGCCCCTGCATCTCACGCCATTCTGTCCCTCCAGCATAAACTAAACATAACATCTCAAACTAACGTAAACAGAGAAAGGACGCGACTTGTCAGCTTATTTATGACTCGCACGCAACGGTGCCGTGAGAGAAAAGCTGTGTGCGTAGGTAGGTAGAAAGGTCGGCACGGGATTAAAACATCGTAATTACATTAACTTGTCTTTTTTATTATTATTATTATTATTATTTTTTTGTTTATAATTTCTTTAAGTATCCAGCGGAACACACACAGAGATAGATCAATAGATATAATATATAGCTGGATAGCATGATAGTTTGATGAAGAGAAAGAGAGAGAGATAGAGATAGATAGATAGAGAGGGAGAGGGAGAGGGAGACAGAGAGAGAGAGAGAGAGAGAGAGAGAGAGAGAGAGAGAGAGAGAGAGAGAGAGAGAGAGAGAGAGAGAGAGAGAGAGAGAGAGAGAGAGAGAGAAGGGAACTAAGAAATAAATGATCGTGCCCATTTTAATTATGTCCTCCGTTCTTTTTTTTTTCCCCATATTTCATTTCGTTTCAGTAAAACCACCGTGGTAACATTGCCTTCTATTTCTTTCACTTATTAGGAACTGATAATGTCAAGGATAGTAGTTTTAACTTAATAGTTCTTATTTTTTTTTTTTAACGCATTTGACCCACACGAGGCAAGACGTGTATCAGATTTGCAAACTGTGTAGAATCGTTCATTTTCAAAACGGAAGACACATTAATGTTCTTAGCTTCACATATGCTCTCTCTCTCTCTCTCTCTCTCTCTCTCTCTCTCTCTCTCTCTCTCTCTCTCTCTCTCTCTCTCTCACATTACTAACAGGTTCTAAAAAAATCTGTAACTAATTGACCTTTTAAAGCAAAAGTATCCTTAATGTATTGAAAATATTTAAGGCAATCCTGTTTTGTTATTCAAAAAAAATCACTAGTTGCTGTCATGTTTGCGGTCGGTCAGTAACTGTTATGATTAAGCATGGCGCCTATTGTTCGGTATTTATAAGTACCGACTGGTTTGTATATCACTTCTTTTCCCCATTGGATAAGCCTTAAAAGTGACATGGACTGCCAGTAGATTTTAGAAATTACGAAAAGAAAGAATACAGGATAAATATATCGTCACTCAGAGCCATACACTCGCTTTTTTTGGTAGGATAAGTTTTAGATACGATCCAGTGCATTGCTATCGTGGCAATTGACTCCCAGAGTTTCCGAGTTAGTCGCGCCAACGTAATTTCGCGAAAAATATCAGCGCAGTCGATCAGTTGTAAAGGGCACCAACTTGTTTTTATTTCTCTGTGAGCGAGCGAGCGCGTGCTGAGCTGGAAAAGAAAAAATTCGCTGACTCGAAGGTAAAGCACGGAGATGGGGGAAACGAGTGGGAGAGAAACATCAATGTCAGGCCCCAGTCTGCAAAGTCTTGATAAGCAGTAGAATATCAGTTGGCATTGACATTATAATGTCACACCCAACACTCCCGTGACGCCATTCGTCAATGACACGCCCCGGGACGTCTGATTTTCCTGTAAGACTTTTGTCAGTGTCGTCGTATTTTTGTTTTCTTTTTGTTTTCTTTTTTTTGTATAAGCATTATTCGTTTTGTCTGAAAGGCTTGCAAGATCTGATTTTAGAGAGGTTGATGGATCGACGTGTCCTTTTTGTCTGATGCTCTTTTGTACGTCCCTTGCTTTATGAAGAATCTTTTACAACATTACTTAAACCTGGCGTATAAGTAACTTAAGTTAAAAAAAAAAAAAAAAGAAAAACAAAATTCGGAGGCCGTTTAGAAGAGCTCTATTTTAAGATCACGCTGGTCAGGTGCCTGATCGTGACCTTGGTATCTCTCCGTCTTAGACTGATGTTGACCTGTCAGCCATGACCGGGCCAGCAGCTCGCTCTGAGCTCTTTATCGATTCGCTTCACTGCTCACCTTGACTCTCTTTCTGGCCGTCGGTCAGTCTGTCTGTCTGTCTGTCTCTCTCTCCCTTTCCGTTCCTCTGCAACCCTATTTCTCTGCCTATTTCTCTCTCTCTCTCTCTCTCTCTCTCTCTCTCTCTCTCTCTCTCTCTCTCTCTCTCCCTATCTCTCTTTCTCTCTCTATCTGTCCACACAAATTCACTAACTTGCTCTATAGTTGGACAAAATAACCTGGAATTTAATAAGCTGATTTTTTCCATTCTGAAACATTCTCTCTTTTCATCTCTTTGCTCTTCTCTTCTCTTCTCACTCCCTGCACGCCCTTTATCGGTCACTATTTCTTTCTTATCTCCTCTCTCTCTCTCTCTCTCTCTCTCTCTCTCTCTCTCTTTCTTCCCCTCCTCCCTCTCTCTCTATCTCTCTCTGGTCCTTAACCCCTTTCTAATTACTCTTCATCCCAGTCTCATTGACCCACACCGTCCTCTCCTCCATTTACCAAATAGAACCTCCCATGACCAGTTGTCTCGTGTGCATTCACGAGCATGTCCCCCTCCCTCTCAACATTACAGTAATTACTCCATCAGTTGTATCGGCGTGAGCAGAAATGTCCCCTTGTCACTCACCTCTGGAACGGGCTAATTTAATTCTCTCCGAGATCGGTCTTAATTATATTGACCTGGGCACTCTGCCTCCCCTCTCCCTGAACTTTTTAAGTCTACAATAAAGCTAGGAGCGCCAGGTGCTTTTTGTGCGTTTCCTCACGTCAGAACGAAGTTAAGCATAGCCTGCTCAATTTCATCAGGTAGGGTTCGTAATTAGGTTATTGAGCCTTAACGAAAAAAAAAAAAAAAGAAAGTTCTTTTTTTACGTGTCAGAATTTCGGAAGGGCGCATAGCAGCCCCGCATCAAGGGTGTTTTTTTCTTTTCTTTTTTTTTTTTTTTTTTTAAGAGTTCCGGTCTTAACGATCTTTTCTGACTGACCATTTCGTATATAACATAATTATATATTCTTTCTGTTTCTCCCTCTCTGTCTCTGTCTGTCTGTCTGTCTGTTTGTCTCTGTCTGTCTGTCTGTCTGTCTGTCTCTTTCTCTCTCTATCTCTCTCCCCCTCTGTCTGTCTGTCTGTCTGTCTGTCTGTCTGTCTGTCTGTCTGTCTGTCTCTCTCTCTCTCTCTCTCTCTCTCTCTCTCTCTCTCTCTCTCTCTCTCTCTCTCAACCACTTATTCTTTCTCTCTGTCCTCAAGATAGAAACCAATTGAAAAAAAAGATATGCTACCACTTTAAAAAAAAAAAAGAAAAAAAAAAAAAAGATCTTTATAAACCCACCGTCCGCGATAGGGTGCTTCTATCATTTCTCTCCAAGACAACCATTTTTTAAATTAACGACTTTGAAGGCATCCCCCGTTAATCCCTTTCTCCATATAGAATCCTTCACCGAAAAGCCTTGATATTAAAAAAAAAAACCTGTCAGCCAGTTCCCTCATCGAATGCTATTTTCGCTGGTTCTCTTTTGATAGTAAGTACTGGGGATAATATTAATTCTGATTCGATCTGTCTTTGCACTATACACTTGTGATCTCCCGCTGATCAATTGATCTCTAGGTCATCGATCAAGCCTCTCTGAGGCTAGGCTGGCGGGGTTGAAAAGGTGAGACCCCCCCCCCAAAAAAAAAAAAAAAAAAAAAAAAAAAAAAATTATAAGAGGCGGCCCTACGTTGGTAAGGTTTTAAAACACGCAAACTATTTTATATATCTCTCAACGACACGGGAGTTGAAAGAGTTTAAAAGCCTAGAGTTATAAGAGTTTCAAAACCGAGAGTTAGGAGAGTTTCGAAACCGAGAGTTATAATAGTTTCAAAACCGAGAGTTATAAAAGTTTCAAAACCGAGAGTTAGGAGAACTTCAAAACCGAGAGTTAGGAGAGTTTCAAAACCGAGAGTTAGGAGAGTTTCAAAACCGAGAGTTAGGAGAGTTTCAAAACCGAGAGTTAGGAGAGTTTTAAAACCGTAAGTTAGGAGAGTTTCAAAACCGAGAGTTAGGAGAGTTTCAAAACAGAGAGTTAGGAGAGTTTCAAAAGTGAGAGTTAGGAGAGTTTCAAAACCGAGAGTTAGGAGAGTTTCAAAACCGAGAGTTAGGAGAGTTTCAAAACCGAGAGTTAGGAGAGTTTCAAAACCGAGAGTTATGAGAGTTTCAAAACCGTGAGTTAGGAGAGCTTCAAAACCGAGAGTTAGGAGAGCTTCAAAACCGAGAGTTAGGAGAGTTTCAAAACCGAGAGTTAGGAGAGTTTCAAAACCGAGAGTTAGGAGAGTTTTAAAACCGTAAGTTAGGAGAGTTTCAAAACCGAGAGTTAGGAGAGTTTCAAAACCGAGAGTTATGAGAGTTTCAAAACCGTGAGTTAGGAGAGCTTCAAAACCGAGAGTTAGGAGAGTTTCAAAACCGAGAGTTAGGAGAGTTTCAAAACCGAGAGTTAGGAGAGCTTCAAAACCGTGAGTTAGGAGAGTTTCAAAACCGAGAGTTAGGAGAGTTTCAAAACCGAGAGTTAGGAGAGTTTCAAAACCGAGAGTTAGGAGAGTTTCAAAACTGTGAGTTAGGAGAGTTTCAAAACGAGAGTTAGGAGAGTTTCAAAACCGAGAGTTAGGAGAGTTTCAAAACCGAGAGTTAGGAGAGTTTCAAAACTGTGAGTTAGGAGAGTTTCAAAACCGTGAGTTAGGAGAGTTTCAAAACCGAGAGTTAGGAGAGTTTCAAAACCGAGAGTTAGGAGAGTTTCAAAACCGAGAGTTAGGAAAACTGTGAGTTAGGAAGTTTCAAAACTGTGAGTTAGGAGAGTTTCAAAACTGTGAGTTAGGAGAGTTTCAAAACCGAGAGTTAGGAGAGTTTCAAAACTGTGAGTTAGGAGAGTTTCAAAACCGAGAGTTAGGAGAGTTTCAAAACCGAGAGTTAGGAGAGTTTCAAAACCGAGAGTTAGGAGAGTTTCAAAACCGAGAGTTAGGAGAGTTTCAAAACCGAGAGTTATAAGAATTTAAAACCCCAGAGTTATAAGACTTTAAAGGCGTAGTGTTAAGAGTTTCAAAACCGAGAATTATAAGAGTTTAGAAACCGAGATTTATAGGAATTTAAAACCCCAGAGTTATAAGACTCTATAAGGCCTAATGTTAAGAGTTTAAAAACAGAGAGCTATAAGTCTTTAAAAGCCTGGTGTTAAGAGCTTCAAAACCGAGAGTTAGGAGAGTTTCAAAACCGAGAGTTAGGAGAGTTTCAAAACCGAGAGTTAGGAGAGTTTCAAAACCGAGAGTTAGGAGAGTTTCAAAACAGAGAGTTAGGAGAGTTTCAAAAGTGAGAGTTAGGAGAGTTTCAAAACCGAGAGTTAGGAGAGCTTCAAAACCGAGAGTTAGGAGAGTTTCAAAACCGTGAGTTAGGAGAGTTTCAAAACCGAGAGTTAGGAGAGTTTCAAAACTGAGAGTTAGGAGAGTTTCAAAACCGAGAGTTAGGAGAGTTTCAAAACCGTGAGTTAGGAGAGTTTCAAAACCGAGAGTTAGGAGAGTTTCAAAACTGAGAGTTATAATAGTTTCAAAACCGAGAGTTAGGAGAGTTTCAAAACCGTGAGTTAGGAGAGTTTCAAAACCGAGAGTTAGGAGAGTTTCAAAACCGAGAGTTAGGAGAGCTTCAAAACCGAGAGTTAGGAGAGTTTCAAAACCGAGAGTTAGGAGAGTTTCAAAACCGAGAGTTAGGACAGTTTCAAAACCGAGAGTTAGGAGAGCTTCAAAACCGAGAGTTAGGAGAGTTTCAAAACCGAGAGTTAGGAGAGTTTCAAAACCGAGAGTTAGGAGAGCTTCAAAACCGAGAGTTAGGAGAGTTTCAAAACCGAGAGTTAGGAGAGTTTCAAAACTGAGAGTTATAATAGTTTCAAAACCGAGAGTTAGGAGAGTTTCAAAACCGTGAGTTAGGAGAGTTTCAAAACCGAGAGTTAGGAGAGTTTCAAAACCGAGAGTTAGGAGAGCTTCAAAACCGAGAGTTAGGAGAGTTTCAAAACCGAGAGTTAGGAGAGTTTCAAAACCGAGAGTTAGGAGAGTTTCAAAACCGAGAGTTAGGAGAGCTTCAAAACCGAGAGTTAGGAGAGTTTCAAAACCGAGAGTTAGGAGAGTTTCAAAACCGAGAGTTAGGAGAGCTTCAAAACCGAGAGTTAGGAGAGTTTCAAAACCGAGAGTTAGGAGAGTTTTAAAACCGTAAGTTAGGAGAGTTTCAAAACCGAGAGTTAGGAGAGTTTCAAAACCGAGAGTTATGAGAGTTTCAAAACCGAGAGTTAGGAGAGCTTCAAAACCGAGAGTTAGGAGAGCTTCAAAACCAGAGTTAGGAGAGTTTCAAAACCGAGAGTTAGGAGAGCTTCAAAACCGAGAGTTAGGAAAGCTTCAAAACCGAGAGTTAGGAGAGTTTCAAAACCGAGAGTTAGGAGAGCTTCAAAACCGAGAGTTAGGAGAGCTTCAAAACCGAGAGTTATAAGAATTAAAAACCCCAGAGTTATAAGACTTTAAAGGCGTAGTGTTAAGAGTTTCAAAACCGAGAATTATAAGAGTTTAGAAACCTTGATTTATAGGAATTTAAAACCCCAGAGTTACAAGATTTTACCGAGATTTATAGAATCTAAAACCCCAGAGTTATAAGACTCTATAAGGCCTAGTGTTAAGAGTTTAAAAACAGAGAGCTATATGTGTTTAGAAACCGAGATTTATAGGAATTTAAAACCCCAAAGTTATAAGACGTTAAAGGCCTAGTGTTAAGAGTTTTAAAAACAGAGAGTTAAGAGAGTTTCAAAACCGAGAGTTAAACGAGTTTAAAACCGTGTAAGGACTTAGGAGAGAAATCTTATGATCTCGATTGGCCAAAGTTAAGTCTTCCACCAATGTTACACTCACACGGCGCTTGAGGCCCTTACATGTAGATCTGTTGTAAAAATGGACATCACAGAACTGATGCGTTTCTATTTGTAAATTTTTTGCTACGCCAGAAGGGAAAAAAAGGACGGACAAAAATGTAATATTCTCGTTATGAAAAAAAAAATCCAAAAAAAAAACAAAACAAAACAAAACAAACAACGAAAAAACAAAAACAAGAACAAAAAAACCCCCCAAAACAACAGTATTAGTAGATGTGAGTTAGAGTGAAAGGGGAGATAATTATAATTTACCGCTCAGAAAAGCAGTCTAGCGAGACCCCTGGCTATGACGTGCGGCCAGCACAGCAGCAGTTACAGCAGCAGCTGTGGCCTGTAACCTAAACTGATAGTAAATAGCGCGCTTGCTCGTGTGAGTGAGTGTGGCTGTGGGTTTTCTAGGTGAGTGAACTTTTCCGGCCCGATGCCTGATAAAATTAGCCTCTATTCAGAAACTGATAAAATACTAAGACCCTGTCGCCATCTCTGTCTCTCTACATGTCCAACTGGTGTATTTTCACCTGTATTTATCCTAGATTGACTTTTTGTTCTTTCGCTATCACTCTCTTTCTCTCTCTGTCTCTGTATGTGGGTCTTCCCTCCCTCCCTCTCTCTCTCTCTCTCTCTCTCTCTCTCTCTCTCTCTCTCTCTCTCTCTCTCTCTCTCTCTCTCTCTCTCTCTCTAATTCCTTTCTCCGCATGATTTTCTTAGAAAATATATATCGTATGCGATATCCGACCACTGTCGGCCATTTCCTACGCTTGAATCTATAAAAATGATGTGAATTTCTCTATAAAACTAGATGTTTTCTCCCTCGTGCCGTCAGCAGGTTGTCCTCACAAGTATACTTTCTTTACATGTTGATACAAAAATATCTTTTTTTTTTTTTTTTTTTTTTTGGTGGGGGGGAGGGAAAATCTAATATGACGAACACTCTTAGCTTTAGCCTAATAAATCTGAGCTCTTTGTATTTTAGCCTCGTTGGGTAAAGAAACTCAAAACAGACGCTGGTATATTTTAAACTCTAGTATTAAAGGATATAATTACCAGGACATTTAATTGCACACGTTTACACGCTCATTCGGTGCTTGTAGGCATGGGCATCTACCCCCCATAACACATACATTGTGAACAATAAGTACTTAAAGATAGCGCTGTGACCTGTTACATGTGTGCATATAATTCATTGAATTTGATTCCTTAATAATATGTTAAGTAACAAGAGCAAAAACAAAAGCAGCAGTAGCAGCAGCAGCAGCAGCAGCAGCAACAACAACAACAACAACAACAACAACAACAACAACAACAACAACAACAACAACAACAACAACAACAGTAACAGTATGGAGGAGGATGAGGATAACATCAACAACAACAACAACAACAACAACAACAACAACAACAACAACAACAACACAACAACAGCAACAGCAGAAACAACAGCAGCAACTAATGTTATTGATCTCGATAATTAAATTATGAGGAATGAAATTTTTCAGATGTATTCCACAATTTACGCTATCGCACAAAATCAATACGGTTTGAGATCTGCAGAAAACGTATATTACTCTCAAGTAAAACGAGAGTTTGGGATGCTTCAGGGGAGCCAAACAAACAAAAAAAAAAAAAAAGAAGAAAAAAAAATTGGTGAAAACTTTGTTCACGTAATTCAGCTTACGAAACTTACAGGAATTTTTGCCAGTGATTCATTCCGCCTACCTGGGGCGGAGCTCACTCTTTCTCGTTTTACATCGAACATCTTTAACTCCACAACAACAGCTATAAACCCATGCCAGTTTTGACTTTTATTGAGTGGGGGGAGGAAAGGGAGGGGGGCGGGCAGGCACCTGCTTCTCTGAAGCTTTCTCTTCGGTGTAAGTGATACTTTGTTATAACCAAATCCATAGCCCTCTCTCTCTCTCTCTCTCTCTCTCTCTCTCTCTCTCTCTCTCTCTCTCTCTGTCTGCGTGTCTGTCTGTCTGTCTGAAGCTTTCTCTTCGGTGTAAGTGATACTTTGTTATAGCCACATCCATAGCCTCTCTGTCTCTGTCTGTCTCTCTTTCTTTCCCATTCCCCTTACTCTCTTATTCTCCCTGCCTGGTTTTTGAGTTCTTGATCGGCATCATCAATGTGAACAACTCGATGATTATTGCATACCAAAAATTTCATGACATTTAATAATTGACATGTCTCGCTACACCCTTGTTATCGACCGTATTTAAATCGTGATCCGTCTTTCATTCCCTGATATGGGAGGGGGCTAGAGAGAGGGAGAAAGAGAGAGAGGGTGGGAGAAAAATAGAGAGAGAATGAGAGAGAGAAAAAGAGACAAAGAGTGAGACGAAAGAAGAAAGACAAAGAGAGAGAAGGAGGGAGAGAGAGGCAGAGCCACAGAGAGAGAGCGAGAGGGAGGGAGGGAGAGAGAGAGAGAGAGAGAGAGAGAGAGAGAGAGAGAGAGAGAGAGAGAGAGAGAGAGAGAGAGAGAGAGGGAGAGGGAGAAAGAGATAGACAGAGAAGAACGTTGGAATCCATGGTTTTAACCCTATAAAGATACGCTGAACTGTTCCCAGCCTAGATCGATAGTTGAAGAGCTGAGTTGACACTGAACCCGTCTGCTCAGGAGAGTCTGAGTGGTGACAGTCTCGGGTATTCCCCTTGACTGGCCAGAGTGGCAGATGGGACTGAAATACGACTGTAGAAAATTACCGGT